>VDFB02038647.1:30936-55808 GCA_007258455.2 Sequoia sempervirens
ATCCACCAAACTGCAGCCATCCAATACTTTTATTTTCCAGTGAAAAACCTTATTACAATCTTGCGAATAATCACATTTTTCATCATCATGAAAATACCCATCCGAACCCCTTTTTACCAAGCTTAGAAGCTTCCAAATTTTGGGGTTCTACAAAATTGAATTTTCCCTTTTCATTGATTTTCCTTTTCGCGATCACGCTAAAAAAGCAGGGGTTGTACCTCTCTGCCGGTTGTTACTAACTCCCTCGGGCTGTGCCTTGACTTCTATGAGGGATGGGGCCAGAGGTACAGTATACTATGGGCTATAAGCAATATAGTATGATCAATCGCTACATACCAACAATCTCCCACTCTAAAGACCGACTGCCCACACCACCACACCCTCCCACTCGAGACCGATCCCGGACCTACACCGCCGCGAATTGGCACCCCAATCGGAGCCAAGTACCTTGACCCCTACCGCCTCGTTATACTTGAATTCAACCTTGAAGACCAACCGTCAAGAGGGAGTTTCAACTTTCCCTTTTGTCACCGCTTTCAGAAATATATTCGGCTGATTGATATCATGTGTATCTCGTCCAAATTTTGACTTGTTCATCCTTCCAATGATCAATTCCCGAAATGATATCTCAACTGTATGTGTTTTGTTTTAGAATGCAAAGCAGAATTCTTTGCAAGATGTATAGCACTCTGACTGTCTGTAAATAAGTAATTTCCAGCTTGTTGTTTTCCCAACTCATCCATGAAAAGTTGCAGCCATATCATCTACTTTTCCGCCTCTGTTAAAGCAACCACCTTCTACAATTGAGAAATCCAACTCACTGCTGTCCCACCAACTGTAAATACATAACCTGTGGTACTCCGCCTGGTATCTATATCCCCTGCTAAATCTGAGTCAACATAGCCTTTTAAATTAGTGTTAGAGCCCCCAAAACATAAGCATTTACTGGATGTACCTCTCAAGTACCTGAGAATCCATTTTACCGCATTCCAATGCTCAACTCCAGGATGACTCAAATACCTACTAACAACTCTTACAACATGTGCAATATCTGGTCTTGTGCATACCATGGCATATATCAAACTACCTACAACTGAAGCATATGGTACCTTGGACATTTTTTCTTCCTCCTCTTGTGTCTTTGGACACATATCCTTTGTCAATTTGACATGACTGGGAAAAGGTGTGCTGATAGCTTTTGCATTCTCCATGTGAAATCTCTGCAACACCTTTTCAACATAATTAGCCTAAGATAAAAACAATTTTCTATTTTTCCTATCTCTACGAATTTTCATACCAAGGATTTGTTTTGCTTCCCCCAAATCCTTCATAGCAAAAGACTTTGCTAACTGTTGTTTCAACTCTCTTAAAATAAACACAATGGTCAGAATTACACCTGCTGTAGCCTTGCTCAGCCATAAAACTGTCAAATTTCAAATACCATTGCTACTGAAAATACCCATCCGAACCCCCTTTTTACCAAGCTTAGAAGCTTCCAGATTTTTGGGGTTCTACAAAATTGGATTTTTCCCTTTTTTGGTGATCACGCGAAAAATTAGGAAGAAATTTTTTCTCGGGGGCTGCCACCCCCGAACCCCCGCTCAGGGCCCAGCTAGGCCCTGGACCCTGGGGAGGACGGGGGGCCAGGGTGTACAGTATGCCATGGGCTATACAGTATAGCATGATCAGTCACCACATACCAACAATCTCCCACTTGGACACTGATCAGGCTCCACACCACCACAACTATGTCTTGACAATGAGATGATGCCTAATCTTTGTATCTCACTCTATATGAAGACCATCTCGCTTTGTTGTCACAATGGAAAGTTGTGCTTGTACGGCCTTTCATCGCCCTATCTCTACAACCAACATAGCACTTCCATCCATAGGTGGTGGAGGGGGACCTAGAACCTATCCATGACCCTACTTTTGATCGCCCTGTGGCCCATCCTGTCCAGCCCTAGCAAGCTGCTCTGATAGAAACTCAATATGCTATCATGCCTTGTGGTGACTTATGATGTTTGTTTTGATGACTGTGGGATCATCACCAAAATCTATAAATCTCAATGGAATACATCTTTTGCACCACTGATCAAAATTGAGTGTGGTACCATATCCACTAAAACCACTAGCCAACCCCATTCAACTAGGGAAAGTGCTCTAAACACAACAATGGCAACATCTCTGTCAGCTTGATGAACCCATACTCAAACCTCTCTGGTGGTTTGATTGAATTGAGCCTCATATGCATTAGGAAACTAGCCCTATCTCTCTCCAAATTTCTTGCACACTCTGTTAGGTATGTATCACTCTAGAAGAGAGTGAGAGCGACCAATCAACCATCTAGTCTATTGACAATACACTAGCTGCTCTTGATCCTTAGGCCATGCATCACAATCCATATAAGGTCTCCAAACAAAACCTGACATGTCATCAAACACATGACGCTAGTATGGAAGATCCCCAAGCAAGGTGTAATCTAGAAATTCTCCATAACGATAGGAGTATGGATCACCATCAACATAGTCTTGTATACAATGGGGTTGTGTCACTGCAATGTGCTCCCAAGCCCATACATGTAAAAGAGAGACACCTATAGAAATGGATTTCCCACCTTGATAGGAAACCTCATGCATATCTCTATAGAGGTGGGTGAGAAGACATGGACCACATGCATATCTGGTCCCATGCTTGAACATCTCCTCAATACATGTACCTCATCCAATAGGGATCTAGTAGACTCTTTGATCAGAAACAACTAACCCCAAAACCAAACTACATAGAACAAGCGAAAAAAGGTCCACGCTACCAACAAACTCTACTAAATCAATCTTGGATTGATGATCCTCCAAGTGTCTGACACCAAGCACATACCTTATGGCACAAGTACCCTATTAAATAAGGTATGTAATGAGCTCATCATGGATAGGCATGCGAAGGATCCTCCACACATCCTCGAGAGTAATGGTGACCTCACCTGTAGGAAAGTGGAACAAAGAAGTCTCTGAATTCCATCACTCCACAAGGCACAATTATCATCACCATGTGACATCGGATCGGAGGAATGTAAAAAATGTGACATATTTTGATAGCGTCTAGAAAATCTTGCTCCAAAACATAAAAACCAATAATTGGATCAAATAAATCCTAAGGTTGTCTCTCCCTCAACTATAGTGGTTTAAGGACCACTTGCAATCATTCAACCCACAATTTCAAGGGTTTCACTCACTCTAAACATGTAAAATGAAATGAAAAATGATGAAGAAACTAACTTAGTTTGCAAAAAATTCAAAACTAAGGAAATGTTAGCAAAAGTGATGGAATTTCAGACAAAAGCAAAGAAAAAAGTCAAAAGAGATTTTTTTTGCAAAAGCAAGGAGATATAACAAGTGTGACAAAATAAAAAACACAAATGTTACTCAAAATTACAAATTTAACACAAAGGTGAGAAAACAAGAACAAAGCAATCAAAGGTGAAAAAACAAAGAAAAAGTGCAAAAACAAAGGTGAAAAGCTAAGTCAAAAGTGCTAAAGTAAATCAAGTGCACAAATTCAAACCAAAAGCACTAGAATTTCAAGATAGCGAGTGCACTAAAACTGATGCAAGTGCATTGAAAAATCTAAAAACCTTGCTTTTGACTTGATGAACTTTTTGCATAAATTACAAGAACATAAGAAGATGAAAATGAGAAACTAGAGGGTACATACTAGGGCATCGATGCCAGTGGGCTGTCCAAACTCTCAAACCAAGTCCAAACAATGTGGGGCTCCTTGAATCCTAAGCATTAGTCCTTGCTAACTGACAAAATGAGAAATCCAAAGACAAGAATTCTCTATAGACTCAAAATGAAAATGAGGTAATGAGAACCATAATTACCTATTTTAACCCTTCAAAACCCTAATTTTTACTTAGGGAACCTACCTACGTTTAAATTAGGACTTCCTAGGAACATTAAGAAATAAGCAATGAGGGACCTATATACTTAATTTTTCCTCCTCTCCACAATTGAACTGAAATAGAATAGTGTCGTGAGCTTGACCACAAAATAATTTTTTTTGGCCAACCTCTCGAGGGGGTAGCATAGAGTTCTACCATCATTTCGCTGACCATTGGGCATAGTGGGGCATAATTTGTTTTTAAAATCTTGATCTTAACATCGAAACTTTGAAACAAAGCAACTGATACTTTGTATCAAAGAGGGGAAAAATGTAGACATATAAAATTGGCCAAACACTTATCACACACCCTAAACAACATTTTCACATCATTGACATCATTATCATTGAATATCACAGCATTTCACATCAATTACGTCAGAAACCCTAAATTCCTCTATTAATTGAATAATACAACATTATTTAATTAACTCACTTTTCATCATTTTTGACTAATTAAATAAATTCCATTTATTTAATAAAGTCCTAAAACCCTATTTCTGCTATTAATTGAATAAAACGATATTATTTAATTAATTCATGTTTCATCAATTTCAACCAATTAAAGAAATTACATTTATTTAATAATGTCCTAATCTAATTTTATTTCATTCCAATTAGCTAAATTACACCAATTATTTAATTATGTCATTAAATCACTTTATTCCCCTAAGTCGATTGAATTATTAAAACATAATAATTTAATTAACTCACTTTCCCTCCAAATTTGAATAATTTGAATAAACTATTCAAAAACATTATAAAAAATCAAATCAAACTAATGCAACTTTGTTTGAAAAATTCAAACTTGATTTACATGTTAAAATGCAAAATGAATTAGGGTGGGGGGCCTAGCTTGATTGGCTAAAGCATGTTGTTTCAGGTAAGAGATCACAAGGTCTAGTCTCCCCCCAAACCCATGGTATTGAAGGGCATGTCATGCCAACACAACTAGTCACGTGAAAAAAGTCTACTAGGTGCATTGTAGTGTATAGGGGGATGGATACCCAACCGATTACTGCAGTCTAAAAAAAAAATCCAAAATGAATTAATTAAATAAATCAATTAATTAATCATTTTCAACCACTTTCCCAAGATTGAGTAAATTATGATACCCTAATTTCTCAATCTATTCCTGACTGATCAGTCTAATCCTTGATTGATCAATCTATAATCTTGATTGATCAATCTATCTCTCAATCCCACAAATTATTCAATCTATTCTTCAATCACACAATTTGTGTAATCTATTTTGCACAGATTATTCATTTCTAAATCCTCTCAACAAATTTCAATAGTTGATCTTGATTCAACACTGTTTAATCCTGATCATCCATTTCAAATCACAATCTCTATATAACAAACCTCTTTCCTCACAAAAAGGGATCGAAGAATCAACATCATTTGCACAATGAAGTACTGTCGATATTCCTAATCACCATTAAAGAAGCATCAACATATCTTCGATCAACCAACACTTGCATCCCATCAAAGCTTCTCACACACAACATTAGAGGCTTTGTAGTGATATGAACAACTCGACATGGGATGGTAACCTCTCTTTATTTTTGAATTCAATTTGGTAATTGTAGGAATTCAATTATGTGTTTTCAATAGCTTAGAAATTTATTTCATTAGTGAAGGAATAGATCTAGATTAGTGTTTTTGATTTAGATTAGATCTCTATTGGTTTGATATCCATGTAAGTGTCTTATGTAAGTATGACACCTAATACTAAGCAAGAGATATATTTTTCACAAAATAAATGAACATATTTTACCATTAATCAAGAGGGTATCTTGTCAAGACTCCTCCAAGATTGTTTAATATCTCTCCCTCCAAAAACATGAAAGAAATTTTACTACAAAAATTCATTTTGTGCATATCATAGAGTTCATGGTCATTCTACTAATGAATGCAAAGCTTGAAGTGATAGAATTCAACATATTAAGGAGTGTGGTACTCTTCCTTGTGTCGAGGCACCTAATTCCTCTAATCGATAATGATTTTCACTCTAGCACTTCAATTATCTCAGCTCATCCTTGTTCTACACTAAGTGGGGCAAGAGGTTAAGTAGCCTTGTCCTCGTATGTCACTTTTCAATGTCTCTTTTGGCTAGTTGATTAAATTTCATTTACATATGTGAGAAAGCTTGGGATGTAGATGACATGCTTTAAGTTGGCCCACATGTGACGTACTGAGTTTTGGGGGCAACCCCTTATCCATGATGTAGTTTTATTTAAAAACATATGACTTGGCATAGGGATTTCTTAATTACCTCTCAGGTCTTCTTCTAATTTAAAGCAATTTCTCACAGAAATGGTGTTAGCAAATTCTTTAAAGTGGTGGCATACATCGAAACTCATGTTTTACTATGCGATTTTCTTTATTCTTGTGATGCATCCTTTTCTTGGTGGTGTCATTGGGCTTGATATCCTCTAATAGTGTGATATTTCTTTGATTTTTCTTCTCTTGGAGGCATTAAGCACAATTTTCCCCAAGAAGAGACCTTACATGAACTATGCAAAATCCCTTTGAACATACCTTACACTATTTTGCAAATTTTTGTTATATGGCCACCTTGCATAACACACTTTGCTTGCCCGTGGAGCCATCCTATTTGCTCATGAGTATCAAGCATGCACATTTTTTCTTGCCTCATGAAGCTCAAAGTTCATTGGTGTGTGACACCTTATCAAAGTTACTAGGATGTATAGCTTTGGTTTGGTTGAATGGGAAGCCAAACTTAGGTGTGAATTTCCCATAGCCACTTGCTTGTGTGTGTGAGCACATACCAATCGTGTGTGTATGTGTCTCACCCTTTTGGGTACTCACCCAATGAACTACTCAAAGTTTTGTTTCCTTAGAGTGAGTGTGCATGTTTGGAAAAACAACTTAGATTTGATCCACATCATGTTGGACAAATGGTTGAGGCTTGATCGACCTCTTTTTATTTTGTTTTCCTTTCTTCTTTATGTCTTTGACATTGCGTATAATTTGTGTATCTTGATGCTTCATATCGTACACCTTGTGCATGTCCTCTTGTGCTTATGTCAGTTTGATGTAGGATCTCAGATCCTAGGGTCTTGGTTACCTATTGATCTTTGTCATCATAGACCATTTGCATTGGTACACTTGGACCCCTCTTAAATGTCTACTTTAGTGTGAGTTTAAAGCAATTTCCTCCTCTCACTAAAGTGGAGGCTAAAGGTAGTTCAAAAAATGTTGTCTGTTATATTTTCACACTTTTTTGGACCCTTGTGAACTAGATAAACTAATTTATGACTTAATTTGGGAATGATTCACATTAAAATGGACCCAATGTTGCCTTGATCTAGTGTTGTAATGTTTTTTACACATTCACATGGGATTTAGGGCCCTTTTAAGGTAAAAGACCTAATTTAGCCTTAATTTAATGTTGTAAAGTATATTTATTTACACCTTCACATTGAGTTTTAGACCCCTTGCATTTATGACCTTCATATCATCATTAATAGGCCCCTATGACCTTATATTATGCATCTCAAGGCTTATTTCAACCGAAATCTTGACAAGATCAACAAATATACTTAATTTCTCAACTCCTTGACATTTCCTCCACCTAAAAAGGCTTGGTTGGACCCATATGCTACCTTGGGTCTATGAGTCCCACCTAGATGGGATCTATATGTCACAAGTGGCGTATGAGTTCTATTTGGCCACTTTTTAGGGTTTTGAGTAGGAAATCAAGGTTTTAAGTTCAAATTTCATGAATGCTAGCCTATAGAATCTAATAAATGGAAAATTAGATGGATTTCCTATATAAACAAGGTCTCAAATCATTATTTCACTAAGTATTCATAATATCATCTGAAACAATCAAGAGTAAATCATTCCAAGATTTCACAAGAGTGTTAATAGAGTTCACAAGATCATTTCTAAGGCATTCAAGGGAAGAATTCTTCATCATTTGTTTCAACAATTCAAGATCCATCATCATGTCAAGATCATTAAGCATCAAGCATGTTGTTGAGCTAGTGTTGTGATGTAGCATTGAAGATCCATTTGCAAGTATTGTTTCATTCAAGATCAAGATCTACATTCTACATGGCCACTTCATGTTAGATTGTTGATTTACATCTCAAGACATCATTCAAAGTATCATTGTTCATGTTTCATGTTCATATTTCATTGTTTCATCATTTGGTTTAATTACCTAAATGGGGTTTGACCAAGGCAAACCCCTATTTCCTAACAAATCAAAAAGTTTTTTTCTCTACATGTGTGATTGTAGATCTAGGTGTTTTGGAGCTTGAAGATCCTTTGAATATTAGGTTGCAAGGTTGAATAAAGTCATCAAGTTCTCACAAGGTTGTCATCTTCATAGAAAGTCACCTACAAGTTGCAATTCAGGGTTTCAAATTCGAAAACATAATGTGGAAGGAAGAGTAGAGATTGGATACTAGATTCAAGCCTTAATCCCCCAAAAAGGTAGTGGGACTGATACACCATTTGTAGCATTTGAGCACCAGTACAAGAATTTTTCTAGATTTCAGGAGATTTAGACTCACCACTGTCAGATTCCAATTTTGGCATAAAAACCCTAGTCTAGGACTAAATCCTCTATATTCGTGTATGAGTCCTAGTGGGCATAAAACATTAAATTTTTAGGGTTTTGGAGTTTTTTCTGACCTCATCCTTCTTTCAAGTGCTCCTTTGTTCATGCTCAGTCCTTTATTTTGCATTTCAATTTCATTTTCTAGATCATTTAGTTAGGTTTTGCATGGTACTTTGCATGTTTCATTCATCTCGTGTCTTTCCAATCCCTAGCTTGGTGATGAACCCCTTTTTAGTCTATAAACATACCCTAGTACAACCTTTAGGAAATCTCTTTATCTCATTCTATCCTTGGATTGAGATCTCTAGGGTTTCCTTGAATGATATTTGTAGAAAACTTGTTCTGTGTCCTAAACCATAGAGCGACATTTTTTGACAAATCAAAATTATTTTCTTAATTTTAGTATTTTACTGAATTTATGAAATTTTTATTGTATAGAATTAATGAGTATATATAAATTTAAATAAATATTAGTACATAGATATAAATATATATTTAGTTCACCAAAAAATATTTTAAATTCTCAAATATTTAAAAACACAAAACTTAATTAAAAAATTAAAAAAAGGTAGAAAAAGAGAGAAAAAATGCTTACAAATGTAGTTCAAGGAGAATTAAATGACTAGGTGTATGAGTAGGCCTTCATTAGGTTCATGTGTAAAAAAAATAAAAAAAATTGATCAAATCCATATACATTTGATCTCCTTTTGATGAAATTTGATGCCACCACACATGTGCAAACTAGTTGAACAATCAAAGACCAAAGATTTTTATTCATATTTTTGTTTGTATTTTCATTTTAACCAAAAACTGGGATTATGTACTTTTACCCAATAGTAATAAGAGACATCAAAGACAACATATAGGGATATGTAGATGGTCTATATGTTGATAATGTGAATCTATTATTTATTACACTTCAAAAATGAAGTGTGCTATAATTATTTTCTCTTTTTCTTGTCCATACATTATTAATTGTACAATATACATGTCTTTAAATACTATGACATAACAACATGTTGCATAATGTGTGCTAAGTTAGGTGCTAATGACTAGTAGAAAGAGATGAGTAACTTAGAATTTGATTTTATAATTTTTGCATTTTAAATTCATTCCCATACTCCTTAGAATTGGATTAGGTCAATCTTGGAACACTTATAAATTAACCTTAGGACTAAAATGATCATATAAAGATAAAGAGAAATTATATGGATGTAAGTGTGAGTGAAGGTACACTAATGATAAGCAAATGACTAATATATGAGAATTAGAATAAATAAAAATAAATAAATATAAATAAGAATTAGAATATGAACTAAAAATAGCACAAGAGTGGGAAACTTATCAATATATTATTCATTTTCATTAAAATAGTCACAAAATCAAATAAAAAATAACATTAATATTACTAATTTCACAATTATTATTTTATATTTAATTAATTCATCTACTATTAAAAATATTCTAGTACAATTTTTTTTTCTTAAGTTAGCAAATACAATTTTAAAAGTAATTACAAGTAATTTTTTATAAATTTTATTTTATTTTGATATTATTTATTTCAAATGACATATTTTAAATTACTTAAAATATTTTAAAAAATAGATATAATTGAATTATATAGATATTGTTGTCGTTGCTCTTAAATAATTGATTATAATATGTTGAACAAATTTATATTTATATTAAAAATTATATTCTAAAAATTTGTAGTATAATAATATGCAATCATGTTGTCCATACATATTAAAAAAATAAAAGCATAAAATAATATTTAAGTGAATAAAACAAATTAAAATAACTCTAATAGATTAAAAGCATGATATAGTTCCTATCTATATCTATATTAAAAAAAGCATCTAGCATATTTATGTTTACAAAAATCTATGAATAAGTAGAAAGCATATCTACTTGTAAAAGCTATGAAGAGATGCTTCATAAAATCTCTATTTAAAAAAAATACATCATATAATTAAAATAGACATCTCAAGAATTTTTACATGTTAATTAAAAGCCCACTAAAAAGTGTTTAATTAGATGAGTTGTGCAACTTTATCCGTACCAATAGTGCACAATTACAATTACTCGGGTATTTGTGCATATGTATTCGATCAGTTGTGTATATTTTATGATGGTCAAAACAAACGGTTATAGAGAAATAATGAATCCTCCCATGTTTGTCGTAACTACCAAAAAGTCGAAACAATAGTTATAAACTCTTAAGTCCATACAAAGACACCTAACTTTTTTTGTTGATATCGAGACATAACATTTAAAAACTTAAGATATGTGAAATTAGCTATAATGACTAGTGGTACCCTTCCCCTATATCAAAATAATCTCAAAACAATCAGAATTAAAAAAAAGCCATTCTATAAAAAAAAAAACCAAAAAAAAAATCATTTAAAAATCAAACTTAACCCTCCCCAGATAAGTTTTGTAGTCAAGTAAACCTTAAATGGCCAATTCGTTAGAAGTTTTACGTCAACCAAACTAATACCAACCTAAAATGGCTTACAAACATATGTAGCCCTACATGTATAACAAAACTGAAAAGTCATCAACATCCAAATTGACAAGTTGCAGGCGTTGAATCTATGTGCTATGCCGGCTGTTTACTGACTTATGCAGCCGGTCACGCAATCCACCAAGAAACACTACTAATTTACAACTCCTTTCTTTCCAGGAACTTAAACGGCCGAAACGTTGTACTTTATATGTCAAAGGTTTACATGGGGAAAAAAGAACCCACAGAAATAGCTGATCCAATGGCGATTGTTTACTTTCACCACATTTCTTCTTTGATACAAAATGGCTCAATTCATTTCACGATTCAAAATGGTAAGCCGCACAAGAATCGTGTTTTAAAGGAGGATGGAAGTTATTCCTCCAAATAAAACCGGCGTTGGGCGTAAAGATCATACAATTCAAAACATTCTTTATATACATATACTCAAAACGGATAATCATTGAGCACTGTACATATTACGTGTGGACCAGGCAGCATGAGAGGAGCTTCTTATAGATTGCGTGTAATCATATGAGCACGCGTCTCGCTTCATTTCTATGAAAGTACAAGATTTCCAAATAAGGAAATTTTCGTATACTGGATGTTTCCATTCCATTGCGTTTATAGTATTAAATTCAATGAATCGGCTGAGAAACAAGTATGGAACTTCACTCTGAAACTTCCCCGATGCTCTTCCTTCCAATAGAATTTTTCATATATATATGTATGTATGTCCGTCCTTGTAATAGAACTATCAATCAATCTCTTCACATTCTGCATTTGTTTCAAGGAGCATCAATGTCGATAATTAAGAAGCGTCTGAAGAAAACTGTTAGAATCATTATTTTCCTCATGAAATGTGGTCTTATCAAACGCAAGAAAATAGAAGATTTGCATATTATGGTGAAGAAATCGGGAAAAAAGTTGGCAAGGAGCTTTACAAGCTTGATATGTCATGGCAAGCATAGATCTTTGGCACATTTTGGGCATTACGAATTCTCATGCAGTAGCAGAAATCGGTACAATTTTTATGAATCTATTCCACAATATCATCATTCTTCGACTGCTGAGGTTGTAGATAGTATTGATGGTTTAATGGATATGAATAGTTTTATATTTGTGAAGGAAGAAAAGATTGAAGAATATGATGTGGATAGAAAGGCAGGGGAATTCATTGCCAAATTCCATGAAGAACTTAGAGTGGAACGCCAGAGATCACTATCGAAATACCAGGAAATGCTTGCAAGAGGTGCAGATTAAGGTCTTTATTGTATTAATATAATTGGAAAATCTGTTATTATATTTTTGAATTTTGTTAAATTCCCAATCATGTACAGTATCGCTGATGTTGACCACAAAGTGTATCGACTATATCAGCTCTACTTTCTGTATAGAAATATATGAATTGTAATAAAAGGCTATCTTAGTTATGTACAATCAAATTTGGTTTAAGCTCCGCCCAGAGATGTCATTGGAAAGCTTGTGCGATGTTAGACCAATGAAGAGTATATACTGTTTTCAAAATTACATACCAGGGCAAAAAATAACAACTCCTGTTCTTGTCAGCGACTTCTTATGTTCAACCGAACGTTTTTATGGGGTTTGTCCTTAATGCACAGATAAATATACACAGCCAATTTTGATCGATTACGGCATACCGACCAGCTGAGAAAAATAAAGTACTATCTTATGTGGCTATAATATTCTTGCACTTCTTCGCCATTGGATGGCATAGATCTAGACAGAACCATTGGATGGCATAGATTTAGGCAGCACAGTATTTACCATCATAGTGTAGTTTGCTTTAATAAAGCAGCCTCAAGAACATGGAAATAAAGGGAGCGATTTTCCTGTTAAAAGTTAATTTCATTCACAATAAATATCTCAAAATTAAAATTCATATGTTAAAAGTGAAATAGCTAAAACTTCTTAATATATTGTGTTATTGTTTTTTATTTTTCTAATTTTATATTTTTTGTTTTTATTTTTAAATTTTAAGAAATTGGATATATGAATGTATATTTTAGTAATAAGTTGTAATTTAAGTATTTAGATGATATTGTGTTGTAAGTCATTAGCCAAAAGCTTTGATCAATAATTTAACAAGAGTTAGGTATCATTCTTTTATAAAATGCTAAATAGTTCAATGTAATTATATGAAAATAAAAATATATACTTCATAAAAATGACCTTGCTTAAATGTAATTAAATGAAAATAAAGATATATATCTTATAAAATAATTGTATTTTTTCTCATGATTATTTTTTAATATGTATTATATGTATAAAGAAATATATATTCATATGACAATCTTGTTTTAATTTGTTAGATTGAGTATAATTTTTTATTTTGAAAAGATACCAAATTTTCTTTTGGGAAGATTAGTATGATAAGTTTGAGAAAAATAAGTTACTATAAGAGAAGGGTAAGTATTCATGAAACTTAAAGAAGAGATAGGAATGGAGGTTTTTTGTTCCATTTGAGAGTGTTATTAAACCCTTAGTTTTTGTTTGTAAAAATCAAGGACTTTGTTAAAGAATAAAACCAATTAAATCACTCAACCCTCTAAGAATTTAGATACTTAGAAGCATAAACATTGAAAATGATTTATACAAGTATTACTAGAAACCTTAAAATAAGATTATATTAAGTCTTTTAAGCTAGAAATATGCTTCTCGACTATCAAAGAGGCTATAGTCATGTCATTGGACCTTTTGGTTCTCATGTTGGAGACCAAGGTTTAAATCTCCCCAAGTGACATCTAAGTGCTAATGATCATGCTAAAGAAGCATCTCTAAAGAATCACTATGTATCTCTAAAGCCCTTTCATTATAATTTATATTATAATATAAATGATAATTGAGATATTTATTAATAGGGGGATTTGCTATTAGAGAAAGCATTTGGAGGTTGAGGTATATAGGTGATTTTAAATAAAAACTTTAAGTAGGATGACATAGTTTTCATAGCTCATCTACATTTTATGTGATGAGGATTTAATGTATGGGATGCCAATAAAAATAGTCTTAAGTTAGATGTAGGTGTGGCTAGTGCCCTTGGTTGATAGAATACAAATAATAAAGGGATATAAAAATGTAACTAAAATTAGGTATATAGGATACTTAGTGAAAATAGGGAGGCATTTTAATTATATTAGTGCATGCAAAGGAAGTATCAAAAGCATAAATTTGAGGGTTAAAAATAAAATTATAAATTTTTATTAGTATCATATGAATACATATGTTATGCCTTTAGTTTATTAAGTGAATCCCCTAGGCATACTAGGGCTTTATTGATCATATTAATTGACTATATTTAATCTAGACAACTAGTGATGATACCTATTTATTCCAACAATGTTGTCATAATAATAAATAACATAGAACTTATTGGGGTACTAAAAAATAAGTTCACTTAGGAAAAACCCCTTGGCAGTTTGGGTTAACAATACTGGATGATAGCAAATGCAACACATGTAGATGACCTAGATAATGATGATGAGAATATAATTCTTTATTGCCTTTTAGAAATCAAAGTGTGTTATAATTATTATTATTTTAATATGAATTAAGTAAAAAATGATTGTCTTTAAACATTGTGTTGTAGGTTGCTCCTTCTATGGATCATCCCTTTAATTGGGGATTTATTGTTTTTGTTCCCACCCGACTTCTTGGGGGTGTTGTTAACATGTTAGATCCATCTTGTGCTCTAAGTTCCTTCTGGCAATCAATCTTCCTAGTTAGGATCTCTTCTCCTCACGTGTTTCCCTCAGTTGGGGCCTTAGAGAGGGATTCCCCTCCCCCTTCTCTAGATTTAGTGAATATGGACAATGAGATTTCATGGATCATGGTCCAAAGAAGGGAAAAAGGTCTTTCAAACATGTTTTTTAGTCACACACTTGAGTCAATGTTGTGAGAACTGCTAGGTTTGGTTATGGTATTGCTTAGTTTTTTTGTGTTTTTATTTGTTCCTAGTAGGATTCTTGTAATTGTGCTATGAGTTTGATAGTTCAGTGCCAGTTTCATCACTTTGTTCTTAGAATCTATTGTTACTTTCATGCTTTGTAAAATTTGACCCTTCCAAAAACCCCTTTTATGTTAACAAAAAAATGTTGGACAATGTGTGCCAAGTCAACTCAAAATGAATAACAAAAAGGGATGACAAACTTAGAATTAAGTTTGAAACCTTCAATTTCAAGTTCATTCACATCTACCTTAGGATTATGATATGTTAATCCCATGCTACACAAAGATAAAAATTAGGCCTAAAATGATAATTTGAAGGTAAGGAACAAATGCATAGAAGCACATGTGAGTGTATACAATAATGATGAACAAATGATGAATGAATGAGAATTAGTTAAGATTAAAATAAATAAAAAAGGATAGGAATTAGACCATGAACTAAAATCAGTAAAAAATATACCACTTGTCAATATGTTATTGCACTAAATCAATTCCATTAACAACATATATATGCTAGTTTCACCTTCCAATTTAACATTTTAATAATTTTTCTTTTATAAAAACTTTATACCAAAATAAAGAAAAATAAGATGCTTAATTAAAAATATATAAAATAAGAAAAAAATCATGAAATTGAATCATAATTTAGTTGTAAATAATTTATTTTATAATTAATTTTATTTTAGTGTAATTAACTATAAATAATCTTTTTATATATTTTTAAATAAATATTTTAAGATTATATAAATATTGCTATTTTTATTCTTAAACAATAGGTTATTATATATACACTTACATCAATGTTTCCTTAAATTAAGCAACTACAAATAGAGAACCGTTCCATCAAAATTATGTTAGAAATCAAATCTGACCCTTACCAAATCTTAATGGAGTTGCACCCTGTCATGCCATACACCAGGACACTATATTCGTTTACAACTCATTTCTTTCAAAGAACTTAAACAGCCGGAACGTTGATCTTAATAGGTTTTACATGGTAAAAAGGATCCCGATGGATAACTATTGAGCACATAATAAATTACGTGTGGGCCAAGTCGCATGAGTGGAACTGGTTTGTTTTTTGATATAGATTGCGTGTAATCATATGAGCACGTCTCTCACTTCATTCCTATGAAACTCACAAGCGGTATCTTAATATGGAAGTTTTTGTATATTGGATGTTTCCATTCCATTGATTTTATAGCATTGAATTCAATGAATCGGCCGAGGAACAAGTATGGAACTTCACTCTGAAACTTCTATTGAGAATTTTTCGAATATATATGCCCTTATGACAGAGCTAACTATAAAACTCCTCACGCTCTGCATTTGAAACAAGGAGTATCAATGTCGATAATTAAGAAGCGTCTGAAGAATACTGTAAGAACCATTATTGTCCTTATGAAAAGTGGTCTTATCAAACGCAAGAAAATAGAAAATTTGCATATTATGGTGAAGAAATCGGGAAAAAAGCTGGCAAAAAACTTTACTAGCTTGATGTTTCATGGCAAGCAGCGATCCTCGACTCATTTTGGGCATTACGAATTTTCATGCAGCAGCAGAAATCGGTACAATACTTACGAAGCTCTTACACAATATCATCATTCTTCGACTTCTGAGGTTGTAGATAGTAATGATAGGTTAAAGGATATGGATTATTTTATGTTTGTGGAAGAAAAAAAGATTGAAGAAAACGACGTGGATAGAAAGGCAGAGGAATTCATTGCCAGATTTCACAAACAACTTAGATTCCAACGTCAGAGATCACTATCGAAATACCAGGAAATGCTTGCAAGAGGTGCAGATTAAGGTCTTTATTGCATTAATATAATTGGAAAATTGTTATTATATTTTTAATTTTGTTAAATTCTCAATTATGTACTTGATCGCTGATGTTGACCACGACCTGGATCGACTGTATCAGCTCTACCTTTCGTATAGAAATAGATGAATTCTAATACAAGTCTATCTTGGTTATGTATAATCAAATTTGGGTTAAGCTCTACTCAGAGATGTCATTGGAGGGCTCGTGGGATGTTAGAGCAGTGAAAATTATGTACCAGTTTTCAAAATTACATAATGAGGCCAAAAATCAAATTCTGCAATTCTCGGAAAGAAAGCAAGGTTTCAATTGGAGACATCCATTTTGAAGTGACTGCTCGTCTTATTGTAAAGGAACCAAAGTGGCCAAATTCAGCAAGGGAAATTACCAGAGGTTCATGGACAAATTCTTCGGAAAAGGGTAAAAATTGGCGAGGCTTCAAAATTGTTTTGATAGGGAGAAGCTGCCTGTCCCCTATTGTGTGAAAAGTACGCAGATTATGCGTTATTTTATCTTAGAAGGAAGGTTTAAGACAATTCATGGTTATCATTTTCTTCTCCTGAATCATATTCATCACAAAGAGTGGGTTCATATCTTTTTCATATATTGTCTTCGTTGATGTCATGCCTTGCTAATGGGCTTCTCCGCCTCTCCATTAGGGATTAATTATTGCTCTGTAGAAATTTGTTTTCTAACACCACCCCAAACCAAACCCTACCTCTATTGTTAATCCCTTGGAAATAAAGCTCATAGAACACAAATCGCTATTGTCCCCACATACACTCTTTCGTGTTCGAAATCCAAGCCCAAAAAGGGAGCCCCAATTTCTATTGTTTTGTCAAATCCCTCCTCTATCACTATTCCAAGGAGCATCACCCCTCAAATAGAAAAGTCTTGTTAAAGTAAATAATTTATCTATTCACTATATTTAAGTGTACTTAGGTTGATGAGGTTAGACAACATCTTGTCTAACCAAATGTGTAACCTTTAAGCCTCTTGAGGTTACCAAGTTTTTTGGTAAATCTCATGCACATACCTTTTGAGGTTGGAAGACTTTTCATATCACCTCAAAGTCACTTAAAGCTTGGCATCAAGGTTGTTGGTTTTCACACTTCATGTTCCTAAGGTTGACACCTATAGGACACTTGTCTACTCTTTTGTGCCACTTCATGAGGTACTTGTTAGTCCACCTCATAGGTGGATTGCCTCTTCCTTGCCTATATATGCACGACTTTGTACTGAATGTAATTTGGATCATTTAAATACAATTGTCGCATTGTTCATTTGTGATTATCTTTTATCTCCTAGATTCTCCTATTTCTTATAAGCCCTTTTGTCCCTTCCCAACGTCAAAAAGAACAAGATGGGTACCTTTGGTTCTATCACTATAGAAATTGGTGTTGATCCAACTTGTGTTCTAAGCTTCTTTGGTAGTCAATTTCCCTAGTTAGGAGCTCTTCTCCTCATGTGTTGCCCTTGGTTGGGGCCTTAGAGAGGGTTTCCCCTCCCCTCTCTTTATATTTAGTGGATATAGACAATGAGATTTCATGGATCATGGTCCAAAGAAGGGAAACAGGTCTTTCAAAACATATTTCTTAGTCACACACTTGAGTTGAGGGTGTGAGAATTACTAGGTTTGATTATGGTATTGTTTAATGTTTTATATCTTTGTTTTTTCCTAGTAGCATTCTTGTAATTGTGCTAAAAGTTCAATAGTTGAGTACCAGTTGCATCACTTTGTTCTTAGAATCTATTGTTAGTTTTCATGCTTTATAAAAGTGGGCCCTTTCAAAAACTATTTTTACATTAACAAAAGAATATTTTGGACAATGTGTGACAAATCAACTCAAAATGACTAGTAGAAAGGAATGAAAAATAGAATTAAGTTTGAAACCTTGAATTTCAAGTTCATTCACATGTACCTTAGGATTCTAATATGTTAATCTCTAGCTACGCAAAGATAAAAGTTAGGACTAAAATGATAATTTGAAGGTAAGGAACAAATGTATGGAAGCACATGTGAGTGTATACAATAATGATGAGAAAATGAATGCATGAAAATTAGTAAACATGAAAATAAATATAAAAGAATACGATTTAGACCATGAATTAAACTTAGTAAAAATATGTCACTTGTCAATATGTTATTGCACTAGATCAATTCCACTAACAACATATATGCTAATTTCACCTTCCAATTTTATATTTTAATTATTTGACTATTTTGAAAACACTTTATACCAAAATAAAATAAAAATAAAATACTTTAATTAAAAATAAATAAAAACAAAAAATGAAATTGAATCATAATATAATTATAAATAATTTATTTTATAATTGATTTTATTTTAATATAACTCACTATAAACAATCCTTTTAAATCAATTAATATGTAAAAATTTATATTTTAAAATAAATACTTTAAAATTATATAAATATTGTTTTTTATTCTTATACAATAAATTATTATATATACTTATATCAAAGTTTCCTTTTAATTAAACGACTATAAATAGAGAACCATTGCATCAAAATTATGTTAGAAATCAAACGTGACCCTTACAAAATCTTAATGGAGTTGACCTTGTCATGCCATACACAAGGACACGATACTCCTTTACAACTCATCTCTTTCAAAGAACTTAAAACAGCTTGAATGTTGATCCTAATTTGTTATACATGGTAAAAAGGATCCCAATGGATGACTATTGAGCACATAATAAACTACGTGTGGGCCAAGTCGCATGAGTGGAACTGGTTTGTTTATTGTTATAGATTGCGTGTAATCATATGAGGACGCCTCTCACTTCGTTCCTATGAACTGACAAGCTGTATCTTAATATGGAAGTTTTGATATATTGAGTGTTTCCATTCCATTGATTTTATAGTATTCAATTCAATGAATTGGCCTAGGAACAAAGTATGGAGCTTCACTCTGAAACTTCCATGAGAATTTTCCGAATATATATGTCCTTATGACAGAACTAACTATAAAACTCCTCACACTCTTGCATTTGTTTCAAGGAGTATCAATGTCGATAATTAAGAAGCGTCTGAAGAATACTGTAAGAAGCATTATTTTCCTTATCAAAAGGATCTGGCTTAACAAACACACTCTAAGGGTTGACCGCTTAGGTGGCTGGTGGGCCCTCTTAAGCAGCCCTTCTTTCCGTCTGTTTCCGTTGGCAATTGATCCCGCCCAGAAGACCACCGTACGTTTAATGTTATTCAAATATTTATCCGGCCCATCTGCGCTGGAGAAGTTTTGGTAATGTTTTCTTGCTGCAGTCGCACCGTTTCAGAAGACATGGAGTCACCATTTCATCATAGACAACAAACTGGTTTCATTTCCCAGCGCATAGGAATATTATAGTTTGAAATTCTCTGGTACACATTTACGCAAAATGTGGAAGCATAGACAAGGCACGTTAACTGTTTGACAGGCTGCTTCAAAGAAATGTGGTCTCGTGGAATGGTAGGATCGCAAGATATGCACAAAATGCATTTGTTGAAATGGACTTAGAAATTCTCTATCAAATAGTCGCAGATGTAATGGCAAACCCTGCAATCTTTGTCAGCATCCTCCCTACCTCTGCCGAAATGGGAGCTATGGGCAGGGTATGGACATCCATCATAGGATAAGGGAAAGAGAATTTTTTTCAGATGATGTAGCTGCACCTGCCTTGGTAGACTTTATGCAAAATGTGGAAGCATAGAAGGCATGCGAACTGTTCGACAGAATGCCTCAAGGAAATGTGTTCTCTTGGAATGCACTGATTGCAGGGTATTGACAAAATGATTTTTTGTTAAGGCCTTAGAAACTTTCAAGAAAATGTAATTGGCAGGTGTAAAGACAGACTCTACAACCTTTGCCAGCATACTCCCAGCCTGTGCCGAAGGAGAGCTTTGGAACAAGGTATTGACATCCATCAATGCATAAAGGATAGAGGAATTTTGTCAGTTGTAGTTGCTGTTAGTTGTGTGAAGCTAAATTTAAGAAACTTCTAATTTTCGAATAGATGCTTCTAGATTTTTCCATAAATACTTCCAGATTTTTCCACTTCTCATTCGGAAGTTTCCTTCTTTTTATAAATATGTAAAAGCTCTCCCTTGTTTTACGTGGTATTATTTTGTACTGGAAGCTCATTGTGAGAAGATGAAAAGAGCTTCTGATGTAGCAATAAAATATTTATTGCAGTATATGAAAAGAATTATACTTATCATAAATAGGAAGAATGATCATCCAATTTAGAGGGTGTAAGTTGTAATAGTGATTTTTTTAGTGGCTAATTTTCGTCAATTGGTTAATAGTTGAAATTGAGGAATTTAAAATTGGCTAATAGTTTAAGTTATAATGTGATTTGAATTGCCACATTTTTTACAAAATTTTATTGTAGTCTTATTTAAATTGCCAATGAATTTATTTTGTTAAAAAAATTTCACAATATTTGATACATGATTAGATCATATTCACCTAAATCTTATAAATTATAGTAGAAATCTATATTAATTCGCCAATAGTATATCATAACTATTAGTTGTTTTAGGACTGTATTTCTAATCTTTAGTTTTTACCACTGATTTATAATATTATCTAATGGCCCAAGTGTTGTATTCCACTAGGTAAAATGTACTCATGATCTATAATTCTCACAGGGCCCACAATTTCAGGTCTTATGAGCATTATAGATTATGGGTACATTTTACCTCGCAGAGTACAAGTGTTGTTAGATCAATGATCTAAAAGCAATTTTAAGTCCCATGAGAATTATAGATCGTGGGTACATTTTACCTTATAGAATACAATGAGGGCCATTATATTATATTTTAAAACAATGGTGGCAAGCAAATATTATAGTATACCCCTTAAACCCATTGATAATTTCCACCTTCAAACCCCTATTTTTCCATGAGAATTATTTTTAGATTGGATGAATTTTTCATCATAATTAATGTATTTTCTTACTATTTTTCAAGATTCGCCAAAATTTTCTACAAAATTTTAGTGATGTAAAAAAAATACAAATAAAGTTAATATTTTTTCAAAAAAAGGGAAAGATTCACCAATAGAAATTAATATTTTTTCCTAACAAAGTGAAAGATTCACTAGTATTTTATATCTTTTTTTGAGGGAGGTTTCTTAAAATTATCATTGAGTTGCAAGGTTATTCAAAATATTTTAATTTAAGACATACAATACTTGGTCAAATAAAATTCAAAGTTAGGAAATGTGTGGATCATAAGAAAGTCTATACTTGGATTTGTAATGAAGAGTAAATTCTATATGGCATGATATTGAACAAGCATGCAAATGATAGGAATTATAACTTGTCAATGTGAATGAGCATTGCACTATAATTAGAAGATGTCATAAGATTGGGGTAGAAAGTGAAGAATAAATGTTATTTCAATATTTTTATTGATAATTGAAGTCTACATAGATATAATTATTTATTTGAAATGATTTGAATTGATGTCACACATTTCTTACTTTTAGTTAAGAGCATGCTAAATTTAAACTTGTAGATGTTTTTAGGCTAATGAGAGCTAAGTGTTGCATTTAATATGATTACATGGATGCTAGTAGGAAATATAGCACATTATGGCTTGGCCAAGGCCTTAATAAGTAGAGTTTACATTATATTGAGAAAAAAGAATTATGTTAGGTAGTTTTTCCCAACTCTTATGATATAATTTTTTTTTATTATCATTATATTGAACAACACCAAGTAGTTTAAGAAACACATACTTTTTTTAATCAAGATTAATATGTGATTAATTAATTTTTTTTAATAGATTTGACATTGCTAACAATAAGCTTAACATAGATTGGGGTGATAACTAAAAACTAAAACTCTATGCTATGAAAGTTTTTTCTATACTAGTTGGTCATTAGTGGGGATAGACACATCAAGGGAATCACTTAAAAGATGGTGATTGAGTTTTTCAATCAACATTTAAGAATAGAAATATAGTGAAAAATAATAATGCTAAATAGCAAACAAGGATTCTATGGGGGTTTAGTTAGGTTTTTTGACATAATGAATCAAAATTTGCAATAAGAAAACATGTTCTAGTACACACTAACATAAAATAAATTGGAAATGATTGGTAGGAGGCCAATACATTTGAATCATACATTCATCTAATATATGTAAGATTGATGATAATATTAATTTAGTTTAATCCTTCATGATGCTTTTATAGAATATTGATAAGCATATGTAATAGATAATTTTATGTCTCACCTATAACATGTTGAATGCACATGTTATTTGTAGACACCTAAATTTTACCACCTTAAGGTTGTCATAATCATCCTATATTAATTACCCTAGTGCTATGTTGTCAACTAACTTAGCCATTCCAACTAATCAAATAATTATACAATCATTTGTCAATCAACTAATTTTGTCATCAAATTATTTTCATCACCCCACCTTGCCACCAATTTATCAACTTCATCATATTTCACCTTGTTGGTTAATTATATTAATTATTTAATTACATTCTCATTTATCACCCCATGTATAACTAATTGATTAATCAAAATTAATTAATTAGCTCCTAATTAATCTATGCACATATATACAATTAAAATAAATAAATAATAATTATCCTCACTCACATTTCACTCATCAATCAAAGTCAATTAGGTAATGAATTATTCTCATGTTTCAATCATATCAATTTAGTTATCACCAATTTTCAATAATCAGTCTGAAACCTAGGAAATAGGTTGTCTAAAATTTTGGGAGATGGAACACAAACTAGGTGTTTAGGGACCTAGACATATTTCCTTCAAGTTTCACTCAAGGAAACCCTAGAGATCTCAATCCAAGAATGGAATGAGGGAAAGAGAATTGCTAAAGGTTATCCTACGGTGTGATTAAAGACTAAAGGGGTTCACCACCAAGCTAGGGCTTGGAAAGACTAGTAACATGCAACACTTAATGATCAAACCTAATGATGTGCAAAACTTGAATAGATAACCTAGAAATGAATGAAAATCAGAATAGTAAATTGGAAAAACATAGAGGTGCACTTGGAAACCTGTAGAAGCTCAAAATGAAGTCTGAAATGTTGATCTTAATGCACACTAGGACTCATCCAGTCTAGGGTTTCTGGGTTGAAACAAAAATCTGGTGATGACAAGTCTAAATCTTTAGAAATTTGGAAAAATGCCTATACTGGGACTCATGCAAGAAGTGGTGTATCAATCTCATTCAACTTTTTTAGGAAGTCAAAGTTTGAATTTTCTCTCCTATTTGTACTATGTCTTCTCAACTGGATTTTTAGGTTTGACTTGCTAAATTCTGATATGTAGAAGTCTTTTATTAATCTTGTAAACAAGGTGACAACTTTGAAAACTTTGCAACCTTGACAAATTTTCTTCAATTTTTCTCTTCAATGTATCTTCAACCTCGATTTGCAAGTCACACACTAAATAGAGGGAAAAATGTTGTTTTGTTAGTAGAAAGGTGTTTTCCTTGGTCAAACTCCATTTTGGTAATCAAAACTTTAGATGAAATGAAATAGAAAGGAGGAATGATGAATGAAAAAATAAGAAATGTTGCAACTCACCAAACCCTAGAATAAGATGTTGCAAACATGTATGAAATGGCTAGCATGAATGTGGATCTTGACTCTTACTTGAATCATATGAATTTTGACTTAAATACTTTCTTGAATCATGAAACCCTACATCACAAACATTAGCTCAAAAAAAAACATGATGCATGATGACTTTGACATGATGCTTGATACTTGAATAATGCTCTAAAATGCTAGATAATCAACTATTGAATGCTCTTGAACACTCTTGTAAACTATTGAATGCTCTTGTGAACTCAAATTTTTTATTAGGAATGCTCTCATGAAAGTATTAAGTGAAAATGAGTGAAATAACCTTGTATTTATACTTGTTTATGCCAAATTCCTCAAAATTACAACACTACAAGCTGACAGGCTGATGCAAGAAGTTGGGTACACAAAAAGCTCAAAAAGTGGAAGTGTTTTTGCTATTTTTCAGAATTTGT
>VDFB02038648.1:0-35768 GCA_007258455.2 Sequoia sempervirens
TATTTATGTTCTACTTTTATGATCTTGATTTCAACTTGCATTGAAGTGTGTAGATGTTTGTTGAGAAAGAGTTTATTGAAGTATTTTGTCAGAAATCAACCTCGTTCATTTCTAGTTTCTCTTGCTCTGCTTATTACTTGAGAAGTTAGAAACGTCTTTAGTTTAAGTTAGTCGTAGTTGAAGGTCTTAAAACAGAAAATATCAACTGCGGTGTTTGTGTTTAATAAACCTTGTGCTCTAAGCTGATCAAAAAGATAGGCAACTTAGTTCTTAGTTTACTTTCTTTCAACACCATCAGCAAGAGGGAGCTTCCCCTCCTAATTTGAAGAGCAGTTTTACTATGCATAGTTGTTCGTTTCAAATACGCATTCCAAAGGTGCGAATTTAAACACCAACAAAACCAATAAGGGACATAATGGCTATCTTATCATTGATTGTACTTCTCATTGGCTTGTTGGAAGATCTTGTGAAACTAGTACTAAATGTGCCAATTTCACTAAGCAAATTTAGTTGCCTTACCCATTTATTTGTCTAGGTGGGCTGATGCCTATTTGATAATGTTAAGCAGTGCTACATCAATTGGTGTCAATGGTATGATTTTGAGGTAAACCTAAAATGGGTTGTCCCATGGAGTCATGAATAGCTCAATTGTAGTTATGCTAGACATAGGTGAAGTTCTCATCCCATATGTGGGAATGATTCAAGTAATACATTAGAATATGTTCAAAGTCATATAGTTGACGATCTCTTTTCATGTATATGTCTATGAATTGAAGGTTGTAGACTTTGTCAATTTTATGTCATGATGAACTTGCCATCTCTATCTGATCCAAAGGTCTACATTAAGCTGAAATAGACCCAAATGTCTATGAAGAACTTGGCAATGTCTTCTACAAAGACCAATTTCCTACAAGGCATAAAAATTGTGATCTTTAAAATCTTGTACACCACAACATACACAATATCATGACCTTGCTTAGCCAAGGGGAAACCTGATATGAAATCCATGGAAACAAACTACCAATATTCTTAGGAATCAATAGAGGTGCGTACAAGACTTGCTTTCATCTGGATGACTTTCCAATGGGGCACGTTGTGCAAGCCTAATGTATCCAATGAGACCTGTCAAATTTTGCATACCAAGTTGTTGGAGTTTGTTACATTCCATATGATGACTTATAAGTAAACATAAACATTTTTAATCTGTTTTCCTCAATCCCTGAAGGTTGAGTCATGTACACCACTTCTTACAAGTCTCCATTCAAGAACACACTTTTTACATCAATCTGATGAACTTTCAAATTACTTTGTGTTAGCACTGGTGCAACCATTCAAACTGTATTCCACTAAGTAGTGGTGAAAGCCTCCTCATAGTCAATACCTTCCTATTGTGCAGTATCCTTTAGCAACCAATCTCTCCTTACATTTATCCATTGCAATATCTACCTTATATTTCACCTTGTAAACTCACTTGCATTCAACATATTTACTTCCTCGTGGACAATCAACAAGAACCCATGTCTTATTTTTCATTATTGGCTTACTTTCTACCCTCCTTGCATCTCTCCATTCTTTCTGATCTGTTCCTTCCACCTATGGTGAATGCTAGTGATCATGTCTTATTTTACTTCCTAAACAAAAATTGTATTGTGAATATATAGATTATATTTCACCAACTGCAGACACTTTCTGCTATATGACCGCCATGAAATTTCGACATTATTTTAATTTATAAGTCAATATCGTCCAATGTACTCTTATCCAGCTCAAAGATAATATGCAGGAAATCTTACCTTCAGTGCTGCAATGTATATAAACACTAAAGAAAGACTTCAGCAATTGACTAATATTTTTTCAAGTATAAGAGTGAACAAGATACCAGACATTTAAAATAATAAATGTTCTAACTCATAAGCAGAGCCCTACATCCTGGATCACATGTAAAAGAAATTCAATAGAGTTGCATTTTGATATCCAAAGCAATCAATTTTCATCTAAACTTCCCAGACAAAAGTACCATCTGAAAGATAGTGAAAGAAATAAGCTACATAAAGAGAAAAAGTCATTGGACAAATACCTTTCCATCCAAATTTTGAAGTCTGCTACAATGTTGAAGTCCTCACTGTTTACTGCATCGTTGTAGAAGAATATATCATCAACAACTTGAGATTTCTCATTTACTCTATCTGATTTGAAGAATTAAAGAATTTTAACATGCAGATTTATTAGCTAGTCATTCCTATATATTTCACTTGTAATACATGACTCCATTCTACCCCATTCTCTCTCTCTAAACTAATCTCCCAATCCATATCTGTTTGGGAATACTAAACGTGGTAATCTTGGTTGATATCAATTAAAAATAATGTCATTGTAGCAATATTTTAGATCACTAATCTATTTTGCATGCAGTCATGAGTTAGGGCTACGTAGATGAGGGATAGATGGCAAGCATGGCCTCAAAAATTCATGCATGTAATGTATGCAAACAAGCATAAAACAAATAAATAAAGAGTTGCAAATGTAGACAGACACAATAACAAATTCTTCTATTACAAACCTAAGAAAAATGTGTTCCATAACACAGTTATCCATTTACTCATTTAGTTGCTGCCTTAGCAGGTTAGATGCAAGGGGTTATTAAATGCCTGACCTGTAAGCGTGTGTGTCTATATGTAAAGATATTCAAACAAAGATTGAAGCCTAGTCTTGTTGTAATTTCCCAAACATCTTTCTTCACGATAAAGTTGGATTCTTGCATGGATTCATGCCAAACCTATTGCATAATTTACTCCATAAAACTTGATGACTCCACATAACAAGCCAATGTTATCAAAGTATTTGTACCCATTAAAAAAATGTATTATGTCAAGTTAAAGTTGAAAACTTGTGTTTCTATCCATTCAAACAGTCATATTTCAAGTTTTTCCCTACTGGTCCATATCATGTTTTCTTGTTCGCCTTTGTATCTTTGTAAATCAGAAGAAATGGCCTTCAAACAAATTCAACAAGGTGAAGAATGGAGGGTGATCAAAGACAGTGAGTTTAAGAGTTCAAAAACAACCCCAGTGTTGAATGCACCTACTTGAGGAGACACTTGTTACCCTAAGTGTTGTACCCAAAATAAAAAATTTGCTTCAATAAGGAATTTTGATTAAAATGGTCTAAATCTTGTAAAATTGTTGTCAAAAGTCAGTTTTAGGTCAAAAAAAGCATGGGCTTTTTGTGGGTTTACTATCCAGAGGATACTAGAAAATTCTGAAATTTTTGAAAATTAGGGTTTCTGGGTCTTTCCAGAAATAACTGAAAATAATTTTGATTGGCTTATTTCACTTCACGATCACATTGGTCAAGTTAAATCAAGAAAAAGTCAGTTTTGCTCTGGTGTGTCTACTTCACTTTTTCAGGAGAAAAGTTAGGACCTCTAAGGTCAACAATGGCAGATGGCCAGTACCAGGTGTCGAAATCTAAGCCTCAAACACATCACAGAAGATTCTATGGTGAAAGATGCTCGAAAAGATGCTTCGCAATGGAGGGAATTTTCAAAAGGCGAAAATATTAAAAATATTCTAATTCTAGAAACACTACGCCTTGCTACAAGGGAGATGCCTTTGCAGTCAACTTTGCAGTGTTCGTGCATGTAAAATGGTGAATGCAAATCACAATGGTGAACGTACTCGCATCAGCAACAGCAATGCTTCAATGCAGTCAACCCAGCCAAGCAACACGGTGATCGCGAAGTGCGAAGAGGTGAAAATCATCAGAAAATGACCAAGTCTGGAGCCAAATGTACCCCTGCTAGCCAGGGGCGCCCTTGAATTTGAGAGGTCAAATGTAGTGGTTAACACTTACGAAACTAGTCATGTTCTTCGGAATTCTACTAGCTTTCCAGTGAATCATCAAGCAAATCCAACAGATTTGTCGAACACCAGCAAACGAAGGCAAATGCAGAAGATGTCGAAGGTCAACAATCATCAAAAATGGCAATCAATCACAGAAATTGCACCCCTGTAGCCCAAGGGCGCCCAAGAATAAAGCCTATCAGAGGTCAATTCTTGCATGTGACTATCTCCAGATGATCTTCCTGGCTTCAATCTAGCTCCGCAACGAATTTGTCCGCTAGTCCACAAGACATCAAACGACAGTAGTTGTTGATCTAGCGAGCATATAAAAT
Organism: Sequoia sempervirens; assembly: GCA_007258455.2. Lineage (NCBI taxonomy): Eukaryota > Viridiplantae > Streptophyta > Pinopsida > Cupressales > Cupressaceae > Sequoia > Sequoia sempervirens. The sequence goes on from VDFB02038648.1 coordinate 4,175, forward strand.
GGAGGATGAAATGAAAGTCAAAAGGTCAAATGGACCCATGCAGACCAAGGACACCTAGACTTTTGGTCAATCAACTGAGGTTTTCAGCAATTGCCTTCTCCAAGAGATCTACTCAAAATCCTTCCAACTATGCGATGAATCCAACAACTAGCTCTCGGGACTTGTTGAACGTTCACAAACGAAGATCTAGCGTATAATGCTAGAGGCAAAGGCAAATTGAAAAGCGTGAAAATTTGACTGTTAAAAAAGATGCACCCTTCTTGGAAAAGGCGCCCAACTTTTGGGGGCATCAGATGCAGTTTTCAGACTTCGTGACTCCCAGGAACATCTCTTCAGAGTTGATCAATCTCCGCAATAAGATTGTCAGCACAAACATTGAAGCAATCCAACTCTCGACAACGAGGGTCAAACTAGAGCATTTCGTCAAAAGTTACAAAATACAAAATGTATCTCAACGACACAAAAGCGCCCCTGCAAGCTAGGGGCACCTAGGAATTTGAGCCTCATAAATCAATTCGTCGTGATGTCTGAATTGATGAGATCACCATGGAATCGCACCACCCACATAAATTGGCCTGGAACCGCACCGCGCCGATGGACCGATCTTTTTGAGTTCGGTGATACGCCTGCGCATCACAACCTGTTCAACCCGTCTGGCACCGCTGACCGCACCGATGGTCGCCTGCCGCACGACCGACACCAGCCACCACCTGCAGAAGAACTCACTACTAGCTTGATCATTTTGATCACCTAAATGGTTATTTATTCATGCATGGGCATCATTTCTCCATTATTTCTTGCAGGTTGAAGCTAAAATCAATTATTTTCACTCCAAATGCCATATGAAGGATCTAATGGAGACCATTTTCATTGTTCTTCGCAATTCTAGGTTTAGATTGCACAGAGGAATATTTTTCCATACTTCATCTTTCCAATTTTCTCTTGCATGTCCAAGTAAACGACTTTTTTTTCACAGATTTGGCTTTCTGGGGATGTTAAGCATAGCATTGGCAACAAAACCCACATGCCAGAATTTTTCGAGAAAATTGCCCCACTGCCCCCTATTTTTAGGGTTTCCAAAAAAAGTCATCATTTCAAAAAACAGAGAAACTGGGATTTTTAGCTCTCAGGCGTCAACAAAACCCATGTGCCAAAATTTTTCGGGAGAAAAAAGCTTTTGAAGCCCCCGTTGCCCTCTACAACTTCTGCTCCAAGAAGTCATTGCATGTCAAGGGAAAAATCCCTTTTTCGAATTTCTAACATTGTGGGTTTGTTTAAAAAGATATTCTCTACAAAACCCATGCCTCAGAATTTTTCATAAAAATTGCCCCTCGACAGGTTATTTTTAGCCTCACCAGAAAAGTTGTCTGAACATATCTATGTTTACAGTCAACAATCTAGTTATTCAGAATGCAATTCACTCAGACTGAATTCAAGACCAAATCGGTCTTGATTCACGATTTCATCAGAACGACTGACACCAACTTGCATCAAGTAGATCCGGAGGTTGACTTGAATGATTTGGAAGGCATAGACCAAACCACACTTGAGAACATCGAGCAATCAGGATTGCTTGACACGGCCTCATTTTCCATCTTAGCACAGAGTATAGAGTTTGTAATCTTGTGTAAAGCATTACAACCCTACTGCACAAGAAATCCAATTAGTGGATTGGCGAGTGGTATGCAACAAACTAAAGACATCGAGAAGTGCTTGCTATTCCTCCAAATAAAAAAGTTTGGTCATATCCATGGAGGAGTGAAAATCTTCATTTTGAGTCCGGAAAGGAGGGTTGACCAATATAACTGACTTTGACTGACAAAATTGACAAAAACTCCATACTTGACATTGCCCAAAACGTATTTTACAACATTTTAGCAAGGTTTAGACTTTAAAATGCAAAATGCCTTAATGAAGCAAAAAATTTGGTTTGGGTACAATGGATGTATTACATCACGGCTCAACTTGTCAACAGCAAGGAACACTATGACTGGGCTTCTATGATCAGCGACATTCTCCACAAACAAATGACCAATTTCTTGATTGCTCACAAATTCCACACGTGTTCATACCTCGTGTATTTGATAGCCTTCCAAGGCCAATTTAAAGGGTTGAATACTATGGGAACTCTAGGTGTACAGAAGGTTCATCAATATTACTTGCAACTAGAATTCACACAATCAAAGCGACACTTCAAACGAGTGAATGAATCATTCCTAATGTACACAGTGAGGAATCTAGATCATGAGTTACATGTGCGTATTTCAACAGAAGCCAAATTGGCGATGGTAGATTGGAAGGATTGGTTCATCCAGTTCCCTACTTTTACCTACATCCACGTGTATGGATACTCCAATCATCCAACCATGTTACACCATTATCCATCCGATAAGGTGGTATTCATGGAGTGTCTACGGCAATTGCACGAAGTTCACTCCTATCCGTGCAATAAACGCAAGACAGTTGCTACTTTTCCATTTCAAATGGGGGTTTACAGGTGCAGGTCAGCATCTGACGCCAAAGCTATGAGCCATGATATGACGAGACTTAACCTTAAGTATCTCATCGAAAGACACTCATATGACCCTTGGGGTCACTTTTCAGTACGTCTTGGCGATCGTTCATCACACAAACCTTCTATGGAAGACTATTGGTTCAACTGGGACGACGAGTTCGAGGTGCGAAGGCGCAACTACAGTAGGTTCACCCTTTCACAAATTGCTGATTTCATGTCAAAAGATGTGGAAGGGTTATTAGATGATGATTGGGAAGTCACAATTCCTTCATTCTTCAGAGATCAAGTTGACACATAGCCTCTTCCAACCATTGATTGGTATGCCAAGGAAAGCACATCTGTTAAGGAAAGATCAAACAGAGTTGTGAGAAACAACATACTTTACTTGGATAGCAAGAGGACAAGGAAGGTAGCCATTCCAAACACAGAGCCACCACCGATTACTACACTACCTTCCACGTCAAGATCAAAACCCAAACAAAAGACATGGAGTAATCCTCCTAAAGGAAGCAAAACGTCAAGGCATACAAAGGGAAAAGCACCAATTGCTGATATAAATCAGCAAGAACAACATGTGGAGATAGCCACTAATACAACTGAGACCGTGTCGGAAACAGAAGCAGAACATCCCATTCCGTCACCACCACAATAGTCTCCGATTCACATCGACTTGGAGTCGGTCTCACCACCACATAGCATCTCAACACAATCTCACTCATCAGGAGTTCCTAGGACTAGCAACAATCCTTCTAGCGAGATTAGTCGAGAATCTTCTTGGCTTAGAATCAATTGGGTAGGAAGAGGAGAAAGCCATCCTACCAATTGGACTTTGCAGAATTCGATTGTGTCTACCAAGACACGTCAGAGAAAAAGGTAAAGAAGCAAGTTCATGTGGAAAGGAACGTTGACAATGAGATTATCATTGAGACCGCCGCACCACCAGAGGATAAAAACTTGGATGAAGTAGAGGTTGATGATTTCAGCTTGATTAAGGTCAACCTTGGTAAAAGCACACACCAAGCAGATGTGGATCTCCTCGAAGTTGCAGCAATAAGCGTAAAGGAGAGAGTGATAAAGGATGGTGAAGATAAAACAGCCCTCAAGGCTAAAAACCAGCAACTTTGCCAATATATCTCCAACCTTATGCACAGCACTGAAAATGTCACCACCTTCCTCCCGTAGATGTTCGAGTTACCGGCAAAACAAAATCAGCTAAGTCAATGAAGAGCACAAAGATATACTGAGAGGGGGGCGGGGGAAGGGGGAAGGGGGGGTGAATCAGTATATCAACAAACTTTTACCCTCTTAAATTTCTTATCAACTTCAAACTCTAACACAAATCAACTATGCAAGAATGTCACAATATGAACAAGTTGACACCAAGATTTTACGTGGAAACCCTTGTGGGATAAAACCACGGTACAAATAATGTACTTTATGAATTATATATGCTTTTACAAAGAATGTAGGCACCAACCTACTTGAATCAATTATGTAGTTTAGTAGGCACCAACCTACAAAGAGCACCAACCCTTATTTCTCATTTAGTAAGCACCAACCTACAAGGAGCAATCACCCCTAAAGCTGATTTAGTAGGCACCAACCTACAAGGAGTACCAACCCCTACTTGCCAAGCACCAACCTAGCAAAGATAATAATTTGAAGAATAATGTTCCACCTTTAATGTTGCTTCTCCAACGAGTGATGGACAATTCCACTCAAACACTCTTCCTCTTGAATTTATCATTCAAATCTGATCCAACATATGCACAATTTTTTTCTTCAAATCTGATCTAAACTATGCTTCACAATTCCCTCATGAAATTTGCAAATATACTCCTTTCCTCTTGCTACAATTCTTTTCTTGAATATGCTGTAAGTCAATCATAAACTTGCCACACAAAACTAATCACAAATCTGACTTTGAATGATGCAAGACCCTTTAACAAATCTGATTACAATCATTCACGAACTTCTCATAAATTTAATTTTCAAGATGCTCTCTAATATGTCTAGATCTATTCTTGAACACAAGAAAGATATTCAGTTATCTTTCCTCTAAATCTGCACATCAAAACTACAATCCTATCTTTTCATGTTCTTCTTATTGAATCAGCTATAATTTCACCACACTCTGTTGTTCTGATTTTACTCAGTCATCCACACACACTCTTCAATATCTGCATGAACTCTTCTTTATATCTGTAGGTGTAGATATGATATTTCTTTAATCCTCACTCACAACTACACAACACTCTCTTCTTCTTCAAATGATATACATTTTTCACACACAGCACTTGTGTTTCTTTAGATATAGCAGTTATTCCACACGACCCTTTCAATTTCTTTCCACACAAAATGATTTTATATCTCCCAAGAGAGTCAATTCCTTAGAGACATCTCTTTTCAAAACATAACTCTTCATTAAAATTAAATCATACCTCTTCAAGGTTGATCGCTGCCCTTTCAATGTATTAACATCTTTCTTTTAGGTCTTATTCACTATTTTGTCCTTATGTGCTTTTTGTCTTATGTGGAATTGTCTTATCCACTTTCTGTTTTATTCACAAAACAAAAAGATCGCAGCCTTCTATGGAAACGTTGCCTTTTTATTTATTTAGACTTTTGTCTTATTAGACTTTGTCTTCTAATGCCACCTTTTCATAAAGCAATATGAATCGATACCTTCTCATATTTAATTATTTAACAAGCAATTGTGCTTTAACAAATAAATCTGTTGTCTAATATAGAAGCGCTGCCTTTTAAAGACTTTCGTCTTTTACTTATTTTTATCTTTTTCTTATTTCGTCTTTTTCTGGTTTTTGTTTTTTTTCTGTGTTTTGTCTTTTCCTGTTGTTTATTTATTTTTAAATGCTTCTCTTTAATTTTTATTTTTGGTCTTTTTTTGCCATTTGACCTAGTCTCAGTTCTTTGCTGAAATTGAATCATTATTTGCTGAGATTGAATCACAGATAGAAATTGACCTTGTCTAAGTTCTCCAATGATTTTACCAAAGGCTGTGATTGGTGTAAACTGTTATGTCTACAACAATTGATCTGATTTCTGCTTTCCTTTTGGATCTGCATACTTATAAAAACTGTTCATGCTTTTCAAAAATCTCTCTTCTGATATAACTCTGATGCATTCTCTAAATAGTACCACATTCAGATCTGTTTTTCTATTGTATATATTCTTTCTTAAATCATGGCATAATTTCACTTTCTGCTTGCCATTCAGATTCATGATTTTGGACTGGTTGTCACTTAGAAAGTGCAAAGTTCATGTATTTACCTTATGACTTTTCTTTCTTGTCAAGTATGCTGGTATGTATACACTTCTTATAATCTCTATTTAAGCTTGCTCAATGTCTTTATCCTTCATGATATCAATGATAACCTCCAACTATCTCAACTTGAGCACCTTTGACATCAATGACAATATTTCCAACAGTTAGCTAGTTGTTTATGGGAAGCACCTGAAAGACCGGGAAGAAGAGTTCATCACAAGGGGTCGTTTCATACTTTTAGAGTTGTACCAGTTCAGGTACAATGCCCATGACCTTCGCATACAAATTCAAGAGTTGGAGCAAGACATAGCGGTTGACAAACCACAGAATGAGATCATGGTCTCTCACTTGAGGATGGTGTTTGACTCAGTCACTACAAAAGAGGATAAGGAATCGCTTTTTACTTGGAAAGAACAACAAATCTTCAAGGTAAAAACACATGAAACAATTTCTGTAGAATTGACCGAGAGAACTTTCGTGTCGCAAGTCCCTTGCCAGTATCAGCGTGAGGATGGTGAATACATCGAGCTCGTCGACGTGCAGTCGGAGTTTCAGAAACTCATCTGTAGTATTTTCAGCGGTGATTCAGTTGGGCTGTAAGTTGAGTCAACTTGCAGTCATGTTAGCACAATTCGACGAAGCGGCCAAGAGTGGAAGAGACTTGCAGAGTCAAATCATAGACGATGAAGAGATGATGCGAAGGCATCGAGTACTTCAAAGGAGTATCAACACTTCAAATGGTGATGCAATTAACAACTTGTTGGAGGAGTTGATTGCTCGTGATCACAGCCAATGACCTACTAAGTCAAGACGTCCCACTTTTTCAAGATAGACATTAGACACAGCAGTCAACTTGACACCTCTTTCCAAGTTAACTTCTTGTCCCATCAATTGTGCATGTCTATTTTGGAGATACCTATATACATATGGAGTTCTAGTTTAGTTTAGAATCAGTTAATTGAAGTAGTTTTTCAAGTTAACTGTTAAGTTGCATGTGTTTAGACATACGAATAAATCTACATGTTGGCAAGACTAAATGTTAACTCAAGGAGAATTTTGTCATGTCTCCAATTTGGAGGCAAAGTAATTTAATTAAATTGTCCAAATATTGATATTTCATAAGGATGACTAATTGATTATTTTAATTAAATTAAAGTGGAGTATTAAATTAATTATTTAATAAAGTTATCTTAATAAAATAATATCTCAAAAGTAACTTTATTATAATTAATTTAATAAAGTGACTAATAAAATGATATATCAAAAAATCACTTAAATATTAAAATAATATTATTTTCTAGAAGCTTCTTAGAGATGGGTTAGAAAAAGTATATAAGAAGCTCATTGCTATTCATTCAAGCACACTTGGATTTTACTTCTATTATATTCATATCTATGTGGTATAAGCTTGAATGCTTGCATTTGCCTGAGGGTTTGAAGACTCTAAGGTACCAGGTTCGGTTGTGAAAGATCAACCCTAGCTAGAGTTGAAAAATCCATCCAGGGTTTCTACGGGTGCTTAATTGAAGAGAATTGATAGATGCAGTAGCTGTTGTATTATTGCCCTAACTGAGTTGATTGGGTAGCTGTTGTATTACTGCAATCATCATTGAAAGGAGGATATTTCAGACTTATACATTTGCCAAATTTGGTGGCCTTTGGCCAGATTTGGAGTACGATTTGGAGATAAAATTGAAGAACATTTACAGATTTTGGTCGCATTATTGAGGACGATTTTGGCAGAGAATATTCAGATTTTATTGCAAAGAAAATTGTGAATTTTCAGTCAAGAATAATCACAGCATACTTAAGACTATGGTTGCAGCCTTTACTCATCGATTTGGGAAGAGAAAATCATAAAAAAATCGTTGAGTTCCTTCAGTCAGTTCGCAGCCTGTACAGACCAGATTTTAGCACATTGGAGGCAAGGGAAGGTCAGGGAATATTGTTAGTTTGGAGTGCTGCATATAGAAGAAGGTCTGATCAGCATTGAAGTCAAGGATCGTCCATTTTCTAGGTTCACTTTGTTAGCATTTCATTTCAGTTGTAGTCTTATCAGCATCATTGCATTATAAGTAGCACATGGGAGTCCATCTTCTCTATCATTGTAAATCAATCAAGATTGTAATCAGATTGAAAATATAAAAAGCTGGAGTTGGTATGCCAACTGTTTGTCAAATTGTCACATTGCTGTAGGCGTTCGTTTTCTGTCAAGTAGTTGCAGCATTGTATTGCATATCATATCAACATTGTAATCAATTTCCTATCAGCAATAGAGGAGTTTGGGATTGCTAAGTGTTTGGCATAATAACCTTCTTGCTCTAGGTATTCATCGCTTAGATGGGATGCATGCTAAATGTTTGATAAAATGTCATTGCTGTAGCATTCATTTCAGTCCAATAGTTGCATGGCAAATGTTTGCATTAATGTCATTTTCCATTTCAGTTTATATGGAAACACTAGTATGCATGCCAAGTGTTTGTAGAAATGCTTATTGGCTGTAAGTATCTGTTACATGCATTTCCAGTCATCTATCTTAATTGAAAAAGCCAAAAAGAATGTAACCTTGCATCCTTAATTAGTTTCAGACTTTGGTACATGTTCATTTGAGTTCATTGAATGCATATTATCATCTTCTACATCAAAAATATCAAAAAGAAACTACAATCAGCAAGTACAGAAGTTGCAAGACAAATGTTTGACAATATTCCTTGAAGTTTATATCAGCAAAACAAGGTCAGATTATCAAGTGATATTACAATTTTAGGGTTCCCTACTCCTTTGAGCTTCTATAAATAAGAGCACCTTGCTCATTATATTTTAACTTTTGCTTGTGATAACAAATTGCTGCGTCATTTCGCCTGCAATATTGCTATTCAATGTTGGTTCATATTGTGTAAGAACAAGATTGTATGCTACTTGTGGCTGCAAATCATTGTTCAGTTTATTGTTTAATGTCATGTTATAAAGCTCGTTTGATCGTCTATTGTATGTTTTATCATACAATTTGCTGTCCCAGATGCACTATTGTTGTTCAAGAAAGCTTTGAGGAAATAAATCTCTCGCCTTTGTGCTTTGATCCAATCTCTCATTTCTTTCAATCATTCACTTCCATAATCTTTATTTCAGCTTACAAACGAAAGTACAATGCGTCTTCAGGTAAATGTTGGATGCAAGTTTATTTGAGCTTTTGTGTCAAAATATCATACTTGTTTACTTTTAATTTCTCTGGCTCTGAATTTACTTGAGAAATTAGAAGCATTTTAACGTAGGCTTAGTTGTAGTGGATTTACGAAACCAGAGAAAATCTCAGCTACGACACGGAGAGTTTTATAAACCTTGTGCTCTTAATCTAAGAACAAAAAGAACAAAAAGATCGGCCATTAGTTTAGTTGTTTATTTTAAAAGCATAATCAGCAAAGAGGGAGCCTCCCCTCCAAATTTGAAGAGCAGTTTATCTATGCATAGCTGTCTGTTTCCAATACGCACTCCGAAGGTGCGAATTGAAACGCCAACATGAAGAAAGATAGTTTTTTGTCAAGAAAATGGCTAAGGTAGGAGGTCAATGGCACAACTCTGTGGAAAGTTGCTACAATAGTTTGGAATTTGAGGACTTATCACCTCATGTTTGGACCTGTTTACAACCTTGGGGATGGAATACATCAAGTATGGGATAAGTGGATGCAATGCAAGGGATAAGTGGATGCAATGCAAGGTGACTTGTTTGTAATCTGCAAGGTGTAAAGGACACTCTCGCATTTAGATCTATGAGACAAGCACTTTAGTGAGTTGTATCAGATTAGTTATTTCTGCTTTTACATGTGTTGTCATTTGTCAAAGAAATATAAATTTTCATGTTAGCATTTTCTAGATTAATTTATGTATACATTTAGCTTAGACCATTTCAATAGTATCAAAGTTGTGATCTTGCCAACCTAAGAAAAGCAATATATATATATATATATATGGTTGAAAGTCAATCTAAACACCTCATTGATCTCCATCTTAATGAAACATTAGAAAAAGACCCCAACACAAACACACACAAATTTGAATCCTAGGTTTACACATTAGACCTAGGGTTCAATATTTTCTTTGTTTCATTTTGGTGAACCTAGCTTCCTAACATTATACAACTTCTGAAATTCACCCTAGATCTAAGTTTTGCATTGCATTGTTTTGCATTCTCATTTAGGGTTTCATTTTTGCATTATAAAAGACATAAAAATTCAAAAAAAAACCATATCATATATCATCATAGGTTAAATTAAGGTTTATTTCAGTCATTTAGATTAGATCTACATTAAAAATTGCATTCATTATTATTTAAAAAAATCCAAACCAAAAAAACTCAATATCTTCAAACAATTGTAATACATGTCAAAAAGTGATAGGGAAACAAGGTAGCACCATAAGGAACAGCAAAAGAAAAATATGTCAAGTGAGGATAGAGCATAGCAATTTTTTGAAGTAATTAAATTGTTTAAGGATATTCTAGGGGTATTAAAGGATGGACTGCAACAGCTCATTGAGTTTCCTCAAAGAAAGTAGGGTAAGGAAACCTATTAGGCCACTACACCCTTGGATAATGGTACACAATGAATGTCTTCATCTATGCAAATAAACCAACAAATCCTAGTGAATTCAGTCATAGGTACATGTCTACCCAAGCTCATGTTCTTGCAAAAAGAAACCTTAACACAAGACGAGGATATGGACAGCCAACTAAAGGAAGATTTGAATGTCCATGCAAAATACAAGGCAAATAGTGAAAAATTCAAGACAAATATCTCCATGAATTTTTGCACACACTAAAGTCAAAAACCAAAACAAGGTATACAAGTAAAACTGTAAAACCCCTCTAAATAGACGTAATAAAGAACTACAAAACAGATTGGGAAATCTTACGGTACCATCGTTTGATTGATCCAATAAAACTTTAGCTCGATCTTGGATCTAGAATCTAAAGATTCTAAACACATACTTTTCATTGAGACTAATGTACGAGGAGATGATAACATTCGCAATCTTTCACCCTGTGTCATGGCATTTGCCGAATTTTTGGCATGAAATTCGGAATTCGTCGAATTTCTGGAAATAAAATGAAATTCGTTCTAATTTGTCAAAATTCGTATGGCTTTAAATTTATTAGAAAAGTAATCTCAAAAAGCGTTTTCGTTTTAGGGTTTCGACAATATTTTTTAATAAGTATGCAACCACGACGAGCCAATATCACGTCTTTGATTTTCGGCTAAGTCTCTTTCAACTGTTGAAGAATACACAAACGGGAAGATTTTTGAAGTTTCCGCAGGTGTCTTCTGAGGTCTTCAAGGTTGACGAAAAGCGCCCTTTCTGCAAATTCTTCTAAGTCGCATCCAAGCTCGAAGCTGAAGCCGCCTTCATTCTGCAAGTCGCCTCCAAGCTCGAAGCCACCTTCATTTGCAGGTCGTGTCCAAGCTCGAAGCTGCCTTCTGCAACTTGCAAGTCACGTATGGTCTGCATCTACAAGCTCGAAATTGAAAGGTAGGGGATTTCAAACTACATATTTTATTTATTCACGAAAAATCTAGGGTTTTCACAGATTTTCATTTAATATTGTATTATTTTATTTATATTAGCTTTCTTATTTTTTAATTTATTAATATTAGATTTAATATTAGGTTTAATATTTTATTAATATTAGATATAATATTTGTTTTAGTTTTTATTATTTTATTAATATTAGATTTAATACTATGTTATTCACATAGATTTAAATTAAATTTTTTAATATTGTATTATTTTCAGTATTTTGTTTCTAAAAATTAAAATTAAAAGTTAATATATATTTATTTTATGCTTTTAGTTTTAATAATTAAAATTAAAGAAATTACTATATTCTTTATTTTATGCTTTAAAATATAGTGTTTTATTTTGTTTTTAAATTAAAATATTTTTTATTTTTATGTTGTACAAAATAAAATTTAGTATTTCTTATTTAATTTTTGAAGTAAAAATACAAAATGAATATATTTTGATTTTATGTTTTCAAAAATAAAATTTGTATTTTGTCTTTGAAACATACAGATTGTTACTTTATGGCTCCCAAGAAATCAACTGCCGAGGCATGGAAATATGTCACTCGCAATGGTGCAAATCTCACATGCAATGAATGTCATAAACCTTTTACTAGAGGTTTGACAAGGGCAATGGACCATTTACTTGGTATTTCAGGGGGTGCAAGAGGAGGTGTTCAAGCATGTCCAAAAGTTGCCCCAGAAATGAGAGTTGCTTTAGAAAAAGAACAATCCTCTTCAATTGTAGGAAAGATGAAGAATGCACAAAAAAAACAGAGAATTGAAGAGGAAATGTCTCAGGCTAGACACACAGCATCTATTATGTCTTCCTCTTCCACCGTACCTAGGCATGTGGGTAAATCAAAAGAGAGTGGAACATTGAATAGCTTTTGGAAACCAGTAGAGAAACTACAGGTGGATGATGCATTTACTGATTGTTTTACTCAAGTGCTATTCCATTCAATGTTGCAAGGAATCCACATTTTCGTAATGCAATTCAGAAAGTTGCAAAGTTTGGCAAAGGGTATACACCCCCATCTTCAAAGGCTTTCAGGACAACTTTTTTGCAGAGGTCAAAAGATAGAGTGACTGAGAAATTAGTTGATGTCAAAGCTTCTTGGAATGAGACAAGTTGCACTATATTGAGTGATGGATGGTCAGATATATGTCAAAGGCCATTGATTAATGTTTTGGTGTCTTCTCATGATGGTGTTGTGTTCTTGAAAGTGATTGACACCATGAACCACAAGAAAACTTCTGAGTATATTTTCCAAATATTAGAGGAAGCCATTCTTGAAGTAGAGGTGGAAAATGTGGTTCAAGTGGTAACTGATAGTGCAGCAAATTGTGTGGGAGCTGGAAAACTGATTACAGAGAAGTACCCAAAAATATATTGGAGTCCATGTGCAGCCCATTGTCTCGATTTGTTGCTTCATGACTTGGCCAAATTCCCATGGGTACATGAAGCTATTTATAGAGGGAGAGCAATTGCAAACTTCATACGGAATCATCATCTCACATTGAGTCTTTATAGGCAACATGCATCCAGGGAGTTGTTGAGGCCTTGTGAAACAAGATTTGCATCATTTTATATCACTTTGAAAAGAGTGGTTGAAGAAAAAGCAGCTTTGAGGGCTGTTATTTGTTCCAATCAGTGGGAAAATTTTGTGCTTTCAAAAGGTCCTAAGGGGAAGAACATAGAGCAAATCATTCTAAACAACAATTTCTGGGAAAGTGCAGCAAAAGTTTTGCTTATATGTGAACCAATTGTTGGCGTGCTTCGTATGGTTGATGGTGACACTCCTTGCCTTGGCATGCTTTATGAAAGCATGGACTGTTGTAAGGAATCTATTCAAAAAGCACTAAATGATGTAGAAGCAGAATATATGGAGATATGGGAGATAGTTGATTGTAGATGGAAAATGATGCACACACTTTTACATGCAGCAGCTTGTTTTTTGGAGCCCGAGTTGTTTTCTATTAATAGAAAAGGTGATTCTGAAATTATGGGAGGGCTTTTTGAAGCCATTCAAAAATATGCATCATATGCAACAATTTCAGCACTAATCAGAGATCAATGTTGGGAATACAAGAAAGGAGAAGGGATGTTTGGAATGGCAGCAGCCAAATATGACTTGGCACGTATACTTGGATATAGATGGTGGTTGGACTATGGAGGACAAACTCCTGAGCTACAAGAGTTTGCTATTCAAATTTTGAGTCAGGGAGCAAGTTCATCGGCTTGTGAGAGGAACTGGAGTTGCTTAGACCACATCCATTCCAAAAAAAGGAATAAATTGTTGTCTGGAAAGTTGGGAGATCTTGTCTAAGTTCGCAGCAATTTAAAATTGTTCATGAACAAATCAGCAAAGGACTCTTCCTCACAAGAAATTCTTGAAGACATAGCAATGCCAGTTGCAAATGAGCCTGACTTTGCAGATGATGAGTTGAGTAGTGATACAGATGATGAAGATTTAGCATCTCAACCAAGTGCTCTTGATGACTTGGAGTTTTTTTTAAGTTATAAAATCTTGACTATTATTGTACCTTTTTGACAAAAGAACATATTCGCAAACGTGATTTCACATGTTTCTTATGGTTTATATTTTATAAATGTGTCATCTTTTTGTAATGATTTCAAATCTATTGATCGATGTTAAATTATTTAAACAATTTTATGGATATATTACTTATATTTATTAAAAGAAAAAGAAAAATTGCATAAGGCGAATTTGATCCGAATTTTATACTTTTCAATTTTTTTCCTTGGCAAATTTCATCCGAATTTCAATGTTGCCGAATTCGAATTTGAATTCGAATCTTGTGACTTAGCTTTCACCTAAAAGGAATTGCACATGAATGGTGGTACCACGGCCTAGTTGCTCAAGGGCATAGCTATATCACCACCTATGAGGAGTTTTGTAAGAGCTAGATAGATAGATTTGGGAGGCAAACCCTAAAGAGCATTTTAGAGAGCTTACACAAATACATCATCATAGCTCAATGGAGGCTTACATGCTTGATTTTCAAAGGGTAATAGGAATGTGTAATGTCCCCTTTTTAGCTCTATGATTTTTCAGTGGCTGAAACCCATTTCAGAAGTCCCATAGGCTACTCGGACGCATTTTTAGGGTTTCCTAAATTTTTGGAGGTTTCTTGTTAGCTTTTCAGGGCTTGTTGCAAGAGTTTGTCAGAAAGGTTTTTGGGTCTTTCTGGGTTTTTAGAGAGCTTTGGTGGGCTGTCACATGCATTTTCATCAGTGACTATTTCTTGACTTACTATTTTTAGTAAGTTACGATAACTAATTGGAATGTGCTCAAATGGTGTTTGGAGTCACTATTTTTAGCAATATGCTATTTTCAGTAAGTGTTATTTCTGGCAATGTGGTTTGGCCGTAGTTCAACACTCAATTGCTATTTTTGGCAGTGTGGCAATGCAGTTTTAGCAATGACCTCTCCAGCATTCTTGGAGTTCAAAAAAGGAAAGGTTAATTATTAAAGTTAAATTATTTTTGTAGTGTCCCTCCAGTTTCGACACTCTGTTTTAGTTGATTCTGCTTGATAGATGCTTTAGTTTATTATGATACTATGTTGTTCCTTTTCAGATATGACTTGGATATTATGTTGTATTGTACTTCGTGGATGATACTTTTGACATCTTGATCATCTGGTTATGTTTGTGTGATGTTATTGAGATAGACACATGTGATATGGTTTATTTGCTTATGAGTTTTCATGTGGTTATCATGTTGAAATGATTGTTTATGATTTATCTTGCTCGTCAGTATCGATGAAGAAGATAGTGTAGCATTACTCATTCGTGAGTACCCTGCTACACTGCAATTCTTCTTCACGGTGTGTTTTCTAATATATAAGTGTACATGTTTTAACAATGATGTTTCCTGCAGATACAGGTATCGAGTATCGGCTCCACCTGCTTGACAAGTCTGAGCGTACCCTAATTCAATAAAATTATGTTGATCTGGAGGTATTGACAAGTCCTTTTTGAACCATCGTTCTTTAATGAACGAGTATCTATTTGTTAGCCCTCTTTGTTGTCCAATTTGTTTTGTTGTGTCGTGTTTGTCTATTACATGATTGTGATCCTCGTGTTAAGTTATCTTTTGTAGTGTTTTGTCACTGGGAGTTTATTTGTTATGATTTGACATTGTTATGTTGTAATGTGTATGTAAGCCACGTGAATGTATTGTTTTGTATTCTTGTATGCGGAGCTGTCATTATCTCCTAGCACGGAGGGAGAGGACCTTCGGGTTCCACGTGGTTGGGAGGAAACCGTGCTATACCTTCCTTGGATTTTCATGCAGTTGATTCTATACTTACAGCTGGTTCCAATTACTTCATTGTTCGTGACAGTGGATGCGGAACGTGTTCGTGGATATGGAAGTTAGATATGATGTGATCGTTATCCGCTTGTATATTTACCTCTTGTATAAGAGCGTTCCCATTGTATCATCATTTTGATGTATTAAGATTTACTGAAATC
Source organism: Sequoia sempervirens (assembly GCA_007258455.2). Lineage (NCBI taxonomy): Eukaryota > Viridiplantae > Streptophyta > Pinopsida > Cupressales > Cupressaceae > Sequoia > Sequoia sempervirens. The sequence goes on from VDFB02038648.1 coordinate 20,034, forward strand.
TCTCATGATTTAGTCTGGACTTATGGTTGTCCGAATTGTATAAAGTTTTGTAAACTGGATCATTTATGGCATTAAATTTGTACTTATGTTTTATGACATAATGTGTTGAGTTTATTTATTATGTTTATGTAACATCGTTTTGGAATTCCTCAAGGCAGTTGTGTAATTATATCTCTTTTTAAAAAAAAAAATTGTTCAGTTAATTTGTTCTTTACACTTTGTTTTAACGGAAACCAAGGCGGGGCGTTACAATTTTCTAATGATGCTTTTTGGCCCCCACGCCTAGGCTTTATAACTTAAGTTGTTTTTAAATGTGGGCCTCATATTTGGATGCCAATATTGGAGATTATTGCAATTTTAAAAAGGTTTATTGATGCAAGAAAAGTTGGACGCCAAGTTTGATAAGTCAAATAGGTTTTTAATGAATATTATATTACTCCTCTTTTGGGTGTCCCTTTTTCGAGGGAATTGAGAATTTGAACTCCTAGGTTTGAGCTTATTAATTAGCTGGTTTTCTAGAAAAACTTGGCCCCAATTTTGACTCATAAATCAAGCAAGTTTTTTGTAAGTTTTTCATCCATGCTTCTGATTATAAGAATAAGAGCACCTATCAAGGATTGTCGCAAAAAAAATTGTGATGCCCATATGTTAGCTCTCAATTTAGGAATCCAGTGATTTGCTTTAGTATCTAAAGCCTTAATCCTTCAAGTGTTTGCATAGGATTGCGTTACATTCTAACCATGTGGAGAGCCTTCTCTGGTTTCCATGTGTTAATACGGGCACATTGGAGTCTGTTCATAACATTGGCGTCAAGGCATCCACTTTAAAAATGTAGAGTACAAGCCAATTAATAATTTAGATGCTTTTACTGTATGAAAAATTTTTGCTCAGTACAAAGAAATGAATTATGGTAGGATGGATAAATTGGAGATCCCAAATACTAAATCTCTTAATAGAAAAGAAAGCTAGTATTTCCCAAGCAGCACTCACTTGGTTTGATCTGTATCTTGACGCAGCTATAGGTCTGGTTAGAGAAAGAACAAGAGGTGTCTCTAGAATTTGTTACTGGGCAATTTGCTAGACCAGTACTGTATGTGATGAAATTATATAATGTCTAAAACTTTTAATACGAATATGAAGTTTCATTTCACCACCTCAGATTGTTTTTGTAAGAATGATAGAAATCACTAAAGTCTAATATGAACATAGCAACAGTTTGTGTCCTTCAAGCAAGAGCAAAAGTAAGTTCGCATGTATCAAAGCAGATAGTTAACCATTACATATCCTAGGACATAGAATTACAGCTAATCCTAGTAGTAAAGTTTTCTGAACAAAAAGGTTTCTAGTTTGCAAATATCTCTTATTCCTCTGAAATAAGTCTGTGCAGACAGGTAGAACATTGGGATGGAATGAAGCAAAATTTTGCTCAGGCTACCAGTTCTTCTCTATGGCTGCAAGTTTGAGTAAAAATTTAAAGAAATCAACAGTAACTCAATTGATGAAACTCACTGCCAACTTAGCATGGCTGAACATGTATCCAGCCTAATCTAGAATACCCATCAAGAGCGCCATAACAAGCAGTGGAGCAACCAAAGAATTTGTAGAACATGCTGGTCGGAATCATACTATGTAAGCATCCTCTTATGCCTCCATTACTGAGAATAGCATCAAGCAAAAGAAAACCTCAAGCATCAACAAAAGTATGAATAAGAAGTAAACCTGGAAAGGGTTTGTTTTTCATGATTACAAGAAAAGGATTAAGAACGCTTAGAAATACATATGATGGATGCAAAAGCAAAAAAACAGCAGCTGATCAAATGTAAATTATTGTAAATGACGATCAAATCATAATTAGATTATAAGAACAGCAATGGCACATTTATAAAATTATTTCCAATAAAACTATGTTGTAAATTAAATGCTGTTAAAGACTCAGGTCAATGAAATTTATGTTAGACTAAACACTCGTACAAATTATGTCAATGGATACAAAGAAACTCAAGAATCTGCACTCCTGCTTCAACTTTGTCATTTATAGGAGTCTCGTAGACCAGAATTGTGATGAATTGCTGAACAGTTGCTAAAAGCCGTTCCAACTGATCTCTGTCATAGCTGATGACCAATCAACCTTTCAGTGATCAGGTGAAAGAACTTAAATTCAACATCAATAAGAAATATTCAACCAGATCAAGTATCCTCTCTAAATAATCTCAAAGCTCAATCAGACAGAACTATTAAATAAGATCCAACCCAGAAAACCACCTTAACACACCTTTGCAGAGCTAAGAGGAGATTTGCCTTAACATGTGCAGGCTGATTTAAGATTAACTTCCATAACTTCTGAAGAGTGCCATAATATTCAGAATAATTGAAAAACCTATTCTGCAAAATCAATATGCAGAAACAAGGTTTATAAACAGGTGTATGAATAGAAAAATAAAAGGAGTTTACATAACAAAACACTCTCAATCCTACTCAAATAAGAGACCTCAAGCTGAAGTATGCAACTATAGAAATGACAAAATGCGAGCTAATACATAACTCTGATGTAGATAACCACATTAAAAGCATACCAACCTCTAACAAGGTGATAATATTTCGAAGAATAACAGAGTTGGCTGAAGTCCAGCTACCTTCGTCTAGAGATAACAAAGACTCAGTTGATTCCATAATTGCTGCAACCACATCTTTGCTATCCTGGATATAGAAACAAAAGAGCAACAAATGTTGTTCACTTCTCAATTCCAGCAATTTGCATATCAAATGTCACACATTCAGAAAACTTCACACACATGAGAGAGTGAGTACATATGGACAAAAAGACCGCTGAAATGATGATCCCCATGTTGATAAGGAACTCAACATCAACATTTAAATAAAAACTTGATTACAGAATGATCAATGACAGAGACACTCTGGCCAACATGGGAGGATGCATAACTAGCCAAAATGCCCACAGATAAGAACCATTGAAGTGAATTGTTGTTCAAGAAAAAGAGACACTGTGGCCAACATGGGAGGATTGTAATTTCCCCTCTTGTCTGCTGTTTGTTTTTTATTGCTTTCTGATTTTTTTGTGTTTTGCTTGCTAGGAAATGCAATGTAACAAAATCTGAAAACTAACTAGATTATAAAGAAAATGCATAAACCAAATGCAACCCAAATTATTATTTAGCAAATTAAATTCAACAGAAGCATACTCATTTGCTGCTATTGAAAATTGCAGGTCTGATCATACATGTAACATAACCAACAAGCTAGTGCTTACAAAACTGCCCACAAATCATCAAACCCTCATTTCTCCACCATGAAACTGATGTGCAGCAATGAATAACCCCTAGACGCCTCAAATGGGAGTGATTTCTGTTCCAAACCCTAGGCGTTTGCTTAGGAAAGAGTCCCACGCCCTTCCTGGAGTTGTACGGACCTGCTGAAGGTGTACAGCCAACATAGGAGTCACAAAACGGTCTTTTTTTGCCTTGAAATCTCTGCCAATAAATTCACAAACTTGCTATCACATCATCACCTCAAAAACTCTTCAACAACTCTCGAATATTGGCTGCAAATTGAACAATTAAAACACCAGCATAACCCCTGAATGGAGCTATCAACAAATCACCCTTGGGATGTCTTTCAATCCTATAGATGATGATCCTCATGAGGGATTTCGTCCTCACAAGGCTAAATACTCAGTCAACCAGCAAAACCTTTCTCAATAATTCTTCAGCATATACTTCCTCCAATTTCCCACGCCCAAGTTGGCTTTTAATTTATTTCATTTAATTAACTTTCATCTCCTTATAACTGCCTTAAGTTGGGCGGCCAACTTTATGATATAAAATAATCATTTAAAACCCCTTATAACTCCTTAATCATAAAGTTGTTTAAAATATTTAAATAACACTAAAGTTAAATCTTTTAACTAACTTTAAAATATTTAAAATACCTCCTACTTATCAATTGATGAGCTAAAGGGGCTCTATAATGAATGGTTCATGAGGCACAACACTTGCTGAAGGTTTTGCAAATGGGGTTGCAAGCTAAGTGGGCTTAACCTTGGGGGAAACTTCGTGGTTAAGCGCGCTTGAGCTAGAGTAGTACTAGGATGGGTGACCTCTCGGGACAGTCCAGTGCTTCACCTCTGTGAGCATCACCTAGATGCAATGAGTGCTAAGTGGACCATTCATATCATGAGAGATGGGTTCTTGTGAACCTCTACTCATGAAACATGGGTCAATGAGTTTGACTCGTAAAACTACACAGTTGAATCCTGATAGCAATATCACAATTTGACTCGCTATGAAAAATACCTCCTACTTATCAATTTAATATTAACATTATTTAACTTAAAGCTTTGGACGATGATAACTACCAAGATTAAACCATGGTAAGAATTCGCCGACATTCCCAACATAGAAATACTACCAATTGACTAGGTTGGTGACCACCCTGTGACTTACTAAAAAGTGTGGACAAAGTGTCCAAAGAATGCTCCAGAAGACACATTGCAAAAACCCTAGAATACACTGAGTTGGGGAACACCGATTAAGCACAAATAGTTGACTAACAACCAACAAACTCCAAATGAAATGATGTGCCAAGCATGTCACCACCTAGATCCCAAATCACCACATCCTTGCATCCATCAAACATGAGGAGATGTAAGCATCTCAAAGTGCTAGCAACACAAAGCCACTCTCCAACTCTTGTAGATCTCCCATAGATGTGAAGAATACCCATCATAGGTGCAAGAGAGTGTATAACAACTCCTCCTAGGTTGCTGATATGGAATAGAACAGCAACCTCAAGACTGAAAATCAGACCTGTGCATGCAAATAATACCGCCAAGGTCATAGGATGATAGAGTATCAACCTTCTGTCGCTCTCCAATGATGAGGAGATGATGCAACTCTCCTCCAAACTCTCGAACAGCCGATGTCCTCCAAGAGTTATGTAAGAAATCCATGTTCATGAAGTGGAATAGCCATCTCCTATCAAAGTATGGAGTAGAACTCAATCAATTAGGGCTGGAACACCAATGCCATCATGCTCACTTCCAAACCCTAACCACAACAACCTAGCTGAACAAACATTAGTGACCCAAAATCAAATAGCATAGTAATACCTCCATATCTAGGATCATAGCTCCATTGAAACTTCATTCCTCCGAGTGTATGCCACACAAGGGCAAGTGTCTCCATCAAAAATCCCTAAAGTAAGGAAGCAACAAACTCTACCAAAGAGTCGTCAACATAATGAGACTCATCTGTAATGTCCCCGAATTGGAGGTGAAGTAATTTAATTAATTTAATTGATTAATTTGTCCAATTTAATGGTATTTCCAAAGGATAGCTTAATTGATTATTTTAATTAAAATAAAGTGGAAATATTAAATTAATTATTTATAAATATTTATAAAGTTATTCCAATAAATTAATATCAAAATGATGACTTTATATTTAATTGATTTAATAAAGTGACTTAAAATAATATAATAAATCATAAAGTCACTTAAGGGAATAAAAAAATATTATTTCTAGAAGCTTCCTGGAAGTCAATGAGAATTCTTTATAAGGAGCTCAATGCAAGCCATTTCATCATGTCTTGAGTTATTCTATTTTCATACCTGCATGGTAAGAGTTGAGTGCTTGCATTGCCCGAGAGTTTGAAGACTCTAGGGTACCGGTTTCGATTGTGAAAGATCAACCCTAGCTGGAGTTGTGGAGGAATTCATCTAAGGTTTCTATAGGTGCTTCATTGGAGAATTTGACAGGTGCAATAGCTGATGTACTATTGCCCTTCTGACAGGAATTGTGATTTGATGCAATAATTGGTTTATTATTGCATTGTTGATTTGCAACAGCTGGTTTATTGTTGCAATCATTAATTCATTGGAGAGTTGCAGCAGTTGATGTATTGTTGCATCCTCAATTGAAAGGAAGATTATTTCTACTGATTTTTTATTTCCAAATTTTAGTGGTCCTTGACCAAAATTTGGGAAAATTGAGAAATTCGATTTGGGAAGGTTTTCACAGATTTTTGGGAAATTACTTCCAGCCATTGACCGGGTCCTTCATTTTTGGGTCTGATTCACCTAGGCATAACCCAAGAGAACCCGAGCAGAACCCAGACAGAACCCAGGCGAACCAAGACAGAACCTGCGTGCCTAGGCATCCAAAAAGTGTTTTTTTGAGCATTTTTTTAATGTTTCATGGAGTTTGACTTTGACCCATGCCCAAGGGAACCCTAAAAGTGACCTCTAATCACTTCAAACACCTTAACTACCTCATTCTTATTCATTTGTTTTGCTCTTTTTGACAATGTCAAAAGCATGGCTGCATACAGATTAGACGAAAGACCTTTCCTTTTAGTTTAGCAATGCATGGAAGATTCAAAAAGTATCCTTGATATTACAAAAAGATATGTGTTTATACACTTTGATTGTGCAGTCACCCTTTGGTTCTTTCAAAGAAAAATCTGCCTATGCCACCGTTACACACAAGGTAAACAAATTTTGTATTGTGGAGCTATATTAAGCTACCACTCTCAAGACCAATGTAACAATGATACAAAATAATGTTTGAGACTGCAAGAAGACATCAAAATGGCTAGTGTATAAACAAATTCTTATGATTTCTGAAGAATGCTTAACTCTACTCAGTTGGCTTCTTTTTTCAAAATCATACAAATTGAACCCTGGCATCAATAGACTCTGTATATCAAGCTACCACAATTCAAGTTTCAACGATGAATATTTATCATGCATGTTTTAAATGATATTCAAGTTTATGTAAAAATATATATATATATTATTTTTACATGTTTTTTGTACCAACAAACCCAAAACGAACCGAACCCACCCCCCAAAACTTTTAGCCGAACCGGCAAACCAAACCCCCGAACCCGAACCCGAACTGGTAACTTAGGATTCAATCATAGACATTGCTGACATACAGCAGATTGTAATTGCATTGTTGGGTCATTCTATCACCATCTTAAGCATTGTAAACAATTATAGTCTCAAGCAGCAATATTAAGGAGTTTGGGTTGCATGCCAAGCTGTTTGTCTTAATCATAGTTGAAAAAATCGCGTATTACTCGCTTAAAGCGCGAGTAATCGCGTTGCAAATCCTCAGCCGAGTAACTCGCAGCATTACTCGCCGACGAGTTAAAGCAAAAAATCGCAGCGCGTTTTGAGTAAAAAATTCGCGAAAATGCGCGCGTCAATGGAGAAAAACGCGGCACGAAGAGGTATGAGGTCGCGGAAAAGCGAACCCTAATTTCTAATGTGCTCTTTTATCATCTAACTCCCGACGGCGACCGCAACCAGGGCAATTTTCGGCGAACAGTTGCAGAAGATGGACGCGACGTGACGAACAGCTAGGGCGCCATTACAGTCTCACGATTTTCAGAGGTCTGCCGTAGGTTAAAAACACGACTTCATTTCTCCCAAAAAAATCATGATTTTTAGTTTGCTTATGCCTGCATCTGGTTTGAATGCGATCGGGCTTGAAGCGAAAGGGCAAAAAAATTGCTTCGAAACAATAGTTCTATAAAATAATTTATTAAATCAAATATTTAGCTTTATATTTTTGTTGGTGAAATTTGTAATAATATATATAATATATAAAATACTAAATAAACAATTTATATAATATGTATAAATTTATAATTATTTATATATAAACAATATATGATTAATGTATAAACGATAAACAACAAATTTAATTATATGTAACTTTAATTATTCTTTATATAATATTGTATATATTGTTTGTTTCTTTATTATATTTATATATATAGTTTATTTAATTATATATAAATTTATACATATTATATTATCTAATTAAATTTATACATATATATTATTTATTATATATAAATTTATACAAATTTAATTATTCTCTATATATATATAGTTTATTTCTAATGAATATATATAATATGTATAAATTTATAATTATTCTTTTCTAATTTGAAAGGTTTCGAAGTGTAACTTTATTTAAGATTTAAATATCATTAAAATATAAATTGGTTCATACTAATTGTGTAAAATTGTAAACTTTACATAGTATATGAAAACACAAGTATTTAATATGAAGTAAAATGATTACATGCACATAATGATTCATAATTTCATACAAGGATTTGAAGAATATTTTTAAAAATTGTGTATTTTTTCAAATGTTCGATAAATTTGCCGAGTTATTGCCGAGTTTTTCCCCGAGTTTTTGCCGAGTCCCGAGTTTTCAAAAAAATTGGCCTTGCCGAGTTATTGCCGAGTCCGAGTTTTTCAACTATGGTCTTAATGTCATATGGCTGTAGCTGCTCATTTGAATGTATTTTCAGTCACTTAGAGTTTGCATGCTAAGTATTTGTGAAAATACCTCTTACCTATAGATGCATACCAGCCTTCTTATTGCATTGGAAAATCAAAATAAGCCTTGCATTGCATCTTTAATTCAATTCAAGTCGCTGGTTAAGATCTTTGGTGCATTTGAAATCATTACATAAACTCAATGTCAAGGGGAAAATCGGTTATCAGCTGAAAGTAGGTTGCACATCAAGTGTTTGACGAAATTCCTAAGAGCTCAAAACAGAAAATTCAAGCCAAAATTGGCAAAGGCTCTTACATCATCACAAGCAAACTCTCCATGAATGATCAATGACCAAACCACATCTACATCACTTATATCACTATCCACATATGTAGTCATAACATTAGTGGTTGATCAACAAAGTGTATGCTCCATAATGCCATCCAAGTCTATGATGCGAGCCTTCAAATGGCCCTTCAAAAGAGGTGACACCAAAACCTCATGAAGCAAGCTATGTAAACACTCAAGGAATTCTGAATCATACCTCAAACCTGATTGGTCCACTTGCTTAGCTACCATACAAGGCTCATTCCTCATATGCCACATGCTTTGAATCTTCTTTGCCTCTACCATGTCATGTTGTACTAACTTGGTCTTCTTGTGTCTTGGACACACAAATAAGACCTCATGTTTGTCTCCCAAATGAATGCCAACAATAGAAGAAGACTTCTTACTATCATCCTCATGAGTTGGAGTTGCCAACCCAAGATTATGCAGAAACCAAAGACTACTGTTCCAAATCAGAAAATCAGAACAACTGTCATAGTTTTCCATAGTATCTTCATTCACCTCAAACATCTTCTTCCTCCTTGTTGCATCAAGTGTCAATATAACATGAGTCTCCGAAGGGAAATCACAAGCCTCAAGGTTGATCCTCTTGGCTTTTATATCATGATATAAAGATAAGGGACTGTTGTCATACACCAAAAAATCAGTCCTTACCTCATGCCCAAGTGTGATGTCTTCCTCAATCTCAATCATCTCTCTTTCCATGAGTGGATGGATATCAACAAGTGCTGGTCCAAGAGACGTCTCCAAGTGAAAATCAAGTGTACCATGTGTCACAAACTCTGTCCCATGGCTGCAAGCTGAATCTTCATGTGTATGTGTCTCTTCTACCTTCATGACTTTATCATAGGCCCCTTCAAGTGCTTCCTCCATGTCTCCACTTTTTTCCATCTTCATGTTGCATAGTTTTTCATCGGATGTGGCTGACATAAAAGTCTGAAATTCTATTGTATACGAGGAAGAGTGTACCATCCTCAACTCCAAACAAAGCTTATCCACCTCATCTTCTATTCTTCTCAAGGCATCAAAGTATATCTCACCAAGTGTGAGGAGATGATCTCTATCTGCAAGAAAGAGTAGGTAGCTTGATTGCACTACCACCAAGGCCTCCTTGAGTTCGTGAAAGTCGGCAAGAGATGGACCTCCCTCAAAACCGTAATGATTCCCTAGAGCCTTCCAACACAAACCTGCCATCATCTTATGAACATGATAAAAATGGGTTAGAGCTGCCACAACCATACCTTCATTTACCCTTAGTTGACCTTCCAAACGATGTGACTTATGAGACCCAACACCTCCATGCAAAATTTCTGATTGGTTTTCATAATCATGCACCTCCAAATCAACTTCCTTCTTGGCCTCCTCTCCATTACATCCATGTGTAAAGACTAGAGTATCAACATGCTCTATCAAAGGGCCACCATCAAGGTAATCATGATCTTCCTCAATGGCTGATCCAGAAAGTGTATGTACAGCTATGACCTCCTTAACCACCAAGTGATCCTCCATATCTTGCAATGTCAAGTCAATCTTATCCAAACCTCTTTGTTCAGCACATACTAAAATTTCTGAATTGCCATCATATGTATGAACAGCATCCATCTCAAAGACACCCAAACCATAATTTGGTTCCTTGCCAAGATGAGGTAAGGATGATGAAGCAATGCTAGGCTCAATTAGAGTAATATCAAATGAAATCATACCTTCTTGTCCTGCCAAATGATGGGACCCCTGAGAACTATCATCTTCATACAATTTTTTTGATTTATAGTCAGCACCATGCTTGCCACAATCAGCCTCCCCTCTATCATCCTTCAAGCATAACTCCCGAGAAGTTAGATCAGCATTATGCAATATGAAATCAGATTTGTTTTCAAGATTAAGTACAACACCATTAATGCCATCAATGCCATCCTTCATGCATAATTGTGGAGATGAAGTTAGAACAGCACTATGGTCAAAAATAAATTCTTCCCAAACAGGATCCTCGTCATGCTTAGGGGCCTCACACCCGGATCCCAAGTGCTAAAAGGTTGATTGCTCTATTCAGGAAAAATGTGATCACCATACTCCTCATGATTGGTTGCCTCTGTCAATAAATCACTATCCAACTCCCTCGTACTAACATCATTATAGTCATTCCCCTCCATAGGCTTGGTTTGAGGTTCAAACCAAACACCACCTGTATCATCACTTAAATGAAACGTAGAATCATCACCATTAGCTGATTTGAAGACATCATCATAATTGCCCTCAAAATGCTCCTCTTTTGAAGGTACATTAGTGAACTCATCATAAACATCAGCCCTACTAGAGTCATCTAGGAAGTCACTAGACTTAGAATCATCATTGGATGAATCCAAATTAGAATTCAAGGCTGCAGTTTTGCCTTTTTTGTCAAACAAATCCTCATAATCACCAATTACATGCATGTCTAAGAGGTCGTTTTGGGGCTCTGTCACACATTCCTCATATGTCAAGGCATCTTCTCCATCCAAATGTTTAGGTTTTGCAACAATCCTTGAATATGTCTTTTTAATGTCAAGGTCCATCAACTCAAATATAGACTTAATTGTAGTCATCTTTCTAACTTTGCTTGCAACAATTGTCAAAGAGAGGCACGGAAATACCAACATGCAAAAAAGATGTGACCCACGGAAATTGATAAACGCTACTAAAACTCTGACATGCAACTGAAGAACTGTAGCAAAAGTTAGAACTCCAACAGGCTGGCAAGAAAACCAACTCAGATACCACTGTAATGTTTCCCCCTGTCTGTCGTTTGATTTTTTGTTTTTTATTGCTTTCTGATTTTTTTGTGTTTTGCTTGCCAAGAAATGCAATATAACAAAATCTGAAAACTAACTAGATTATAAAGAAATGCATAAACCAAATGCAACCCAGATTATCATTTAGCAAATTAAACTCAACAAAAGCATACCCATTTGCTGCTATTGAAAGTTGTAGGTCTGATCATACATAACCAGCAAGCTGGTGCTTACAAAAATGCCCACAAATCATCAAACCCTCGTTTCTCCACCATGAAATTGATGTGCAACAATGAATAACCCCTAGACGCCTCAAATGGGAGTGATTTTTGCTCCAAACCCTAGGTGTTTGCTTAGGAAAGAGTCCCACGCCCTTGTTGGAGTTATACGGCACTGTTGAAGGTGCACGGCCAGCATAGGAGTCACAATAGGGTCTTTTCTGCCTTGAAATCTCTGCCAATACCTTCACAAACTTGGTGTCAAATCATCACCTCAAAAACTCTTCAACAACTCTCGAATATCAGCTGCAAATTGAACAATTAAAACACCAGCATAACCCATGAATGGAGCTATCAGCTAATCACCCTTGGGATGTCTTTCAATCCTACAAATGATGATCCTCGTGAGGGATTTCATCCTCGCAAAGACAAATACTCAGTCAACCAGCAAAACCCTTCTCAATAATTCTTTAGCACCAATGACAAAAAGCACACAAAGTGCTTTTTATACTTCCTCCAATTTCCCACGCTCAAGTTGGCTTTTAATTTATTTTATTTAATAACTTTAATCTCCTTATAACTCCCTTAAGTTGGGCGGCCAACTTTATGATATTAAATAATCATTTAAAACCCCCTTATAACTCCTTAATCATAAAGTCACTTTAAATATTTAAATAACACTAAAGTTAAATCTTTTAATTTAACTTTAATATTAACATTATTTTAAAGCTTCGGACCATGATAATTGCCAAGATTAAACCATGATAAGAATTTGCCGACATTCCCAACATAGAAATACTACCAACTGACCAGGTCGATGACCACCCACTTACTAAAAATAGTAAGTGTGGACAAAATATCCAAAGAATGCTTCAAAAGGCACACTGTGAAAAACCTGGAATACATTAAGCTGGGGAACACCAATTAAGCACAAATGGTTGACTGACAAGCCACAAACTCCCTCAAAGGGGTCCCCTCACCACCATGTTAGTCTATGGGGACTAAGGTGATAGACTAACCACAACTCCTGTTGACTACTTAGGAAGGAGACATTACAAGGATACATAAGTATCTGAAATGCCCAAAGAGAAGAGCCATCAGAGTCAATTATCATTTAAGAAAATTGTTTAAAAATTATAGTAATATGACCTCAGCCCCATTCTAAGACAAAGGACTACTGAAAGATGAATCAAAGAAGGTTTGGGAAGGCCAGTACAGTGAATGCTATCAAATAGTGCGAAGGCAAAAAGTGTCTACTATGTAAAGTTGTAAAACACTAAACTTTATTATAAGTTATCCAAAAAAAACAATTGTGGCCTCAAGACAAATTCAACAGTACGTTTGAACTTTTGGCTGTGTATCTTCCTAGACTTAATCCCTCATATAGAGAAATTTTAAAGAAATAAATCAACACAAAAGTAGGTTAGCATTATGAAAAGAAAAACAAGGTGATTGGGTTTGTGTTAAGAGTAAAAAGAGTGAAACCAGGAGGCATGTAAAACAAGATAAGATTGTGAAGTTGAGAGGTAAGAAAGGCAATAGCAACCAAGAGACATATGATGTCAATCAACTTTTAGGTTTTATTTTTCGCAGGTACCTGACAAAAATGAAGAAGAAACAGTTAACCAGGAAGGAAACATGGATAGAGATGAATAAAAAAGCAACTGTGAAAACACAAATAAGACTAGCAATAAAATGTCCAGTTAACATGAAATAATCTACCAGCATTACCTAGAACAAGTGCTGATACCTAGAGGAAAGGAAGAAATTTGCCCTTAAATAAATAATCTGCATACAAAGAAACCAAACTAGCAAACACCATCAACAAATATTGAACTTTACTTTATCAAAACCATGATCAGAAAAAGACCAGTGTTAATAACTAAAGAATTCTGATGAGGCATGCCCTTGAAATATAATAATCTGGATAGAAATAGATCAAAGCAGTACAAACCATAAGAATTTGAATTTGTATGTTAGATTTTGTTTCACAGAAACAATACTAATTTTTTATTTCCTCTCTGTGATAGGAAGAAAAGATTATCAGCCTCAAAGTGTCCAACATGAGCAAAGATTTCTTATCTGTACGATGAAAATTGTTTCAAAAAGAACTCATGCAGTGTGGGGGAAACAAACAAGCACAAGTGTGATGTCAACAATTAACCCAAAGGGAGCAAAACAAAGATTGCATCTTCCAAGAAACAAACAGCAGTGTTGTGGCATGTTACCATCATGATCAAATGCACAGGTTTTAGTAGGGATCTCAGGGCCCCCTTTGTTATCCTTTGATTTAAGATTTTCTAGATTTTCCTCTAGTGGAAGTAACATTTTAGCAGCCCGGTTTCAAAGCTGCAGTCATTCAATTGGCCATTTATGAATGTTTTCTACTTAATAATTCATAGAAGAATTCAGATGCAATTTATTTCATAAAACCCGCTTCATACTATATCGCATCTAGGTGCAACATCAGAGATGCTCAATTCATCTTTTGCTAGTCTTGCCTCCGAGTCTCCGACAACACTTTGGATCTGATTTCACCTTTCAACAGGATAATTTTTATATCACATTAAGGTTACATTGATCATGCTTTAACTTCTTTCACTTTCAGATTTTTCTAGGTTTCTACTTGGTTTTCATTTCCTCATCACATTTAACTTCATCTCAGAGAACTGCCCTTGGTGCCTTTGACAGAAAAGCATCCTAGGTGTAAGAGTAATTTTCCATCAACCAAAAAAATTCCTTTTATGTCTGTTTGTCTTTTGCAAGTTTTCCTGATTGCCATTGTCATTCTATCCTTGCCATAGAGGTTAACTCTTACTACAATCATCATTTTGTGCACACAAAGCTGCTTATAGTGTTACAAGAGTACAGTAATGCATATTCATCATAGAGCATTCAAGTTGATAATACAGTTTCTTAAGGGTGCCCTCAACAATGCCATATCTTTGCTAAGTGTTTTGTTGTGGATTAACGCAATCTGACTTGTTGCACCTACATATGGAAGGCCTAATTAAGTTGTGTGCCACCTATTTGAATCACATGCCAACTAGTAATATCATGTATGCTATTACTAGTCATTAGGAAGGTTCATGGTTAAGGCTGCACTGAGTTTCAAAGCTTATTACATCTTGCTGCACTCATCACAAAAGCATCAAGTTCCAAGGAGCGATCATAGGAGAATTCATTTAATATTGGAACCATGATCCTTTACCACAAGTGAATGGGGCATTGTACGATGTTTTTGGTTGGCAGTTGGCACCAAGATACTCCATCCTTTTTCTCTATAAAAGATCAACATTTCTAAATCAAGAAGCAGTTAATTCAAGCTAAGTTTGGTCAGAACAAGAAGTCTAAGTTCAGAAGAGATTAGAGAGCATGTGATTGAAGATTAGCTCATAGCATAGTGTTTTGAGAATCCACATACTTGTTTGTGTTATTTATGTTGCAATTGAAGACAAAGGTCTATTTTTTATTGTATGCCCTAGTGGTTGAGACTGATGATGTATTTCAATACG
The DNA here is from genome assembly GCA_007258455.2 of Sequoia sempervirens. Taxonomy (NCBI): domain Eukaryota; kingdom Viridiplantae; phylum Streptophyta; class Pinopsida; order Cupressales; family Cupressaceae; genus Sequoia; species Sequoia sempervirens. Next base: position 35,201 of record VDFB02038648.1, read on the forward strand.
TGAATCAATAAAATTGTTGTTTTACATATTTCTTGTGCATTTGCATTCCACTATTCAAAATTGTGAGTGTTTTGTGTTAGGCTGCATGGTTGGATTATCCTTAATTGGATCCTTCAACCACTCTGATCCCATCATGGACCCACTCTTCATCTTAAATCTTATGTGTGTTTTTTGGTTTCATCTATTCCCCCTTTGTGTTTTCCTCTGTGTTACACGGGGACGCGTCCCCCCTAATTTTTGAAAACTGGGGGACAGCAGGAAAAGCATCCCCAAAAAAGGGGACGGCTGGAAAATAAATGGGGACGCCTAGGCATCCTCGAAACAGCTAGGGGTCCCCCAACCGTATCGGGGACGCCCAAGTGTCCCCCTTTCATCAAAGTAAAAAATGTTTTGATTTTTGGCAAATTAAATAAAAATTGTTTGATAAATATTAAATATTTCATAATATTTGATAAAAGATTTAATTTTTTAACAAACTATTTAATTTTATTGTCAAATAAAATAAAAATTACTTGGTAAATATTAAATATTTCATTAAATAAAAATTGTTTGATAAATATTAAATATT
>VDFB02038649.1:0-16331 GCA_007258455.2 Sequoia sempervirens
GTATTCTTAAGTTGTTCAACAAGATCATACTCCTTCCCAATATGTGAATGCAAACGAGGATGGTTGGGTAAGATAGTATTAGGCAATGAGAGGGATGTTGGAGGTGTTTATCTTGGCTGCAGATTGTTTCTAGTGTTATATGTATAAGCAACAATGTTCATCTTAGGTGGGTAAAGGATAAGTTCAAGTTGGTTTTGAGTTTGTTGTTTGTGTGAAGGTTGGTAATGGATTACAGTATTTTTAGGATGTCCCACAGGGTATGTAGGAGGTCCATTAATCAAGGTGGATCTAATGAACACTTGTGCATTCATAACTTCAACGGTCTTGGTTTGATGTATTTCTAATAAAGGGAAATCTAGAATCACCTTTTTACCATCGTCCAAGGAATCCATATTACTATTATTGTCATTTTCTTGCACCATGATATTCTCCCTAGGAGAGTTTTTAGGAGAACTACAAACAAAATGTTCTTCAAATTCAAGGATTGGCTCTTCCAAAATGACTTCATCACAAGTAGGGGGATGATCAATGGTTGAATTTTCTTGCTCAATAAGGGTTTCCCTAGGTGAAGGGGGACAACTAAGGTTCTCATGAAATTCATCTATTGTATTTTCTATTATCAAAGTATCTTCTTCATAGCTATGAGGGTAAGTGCACCAAGATGGTCGTACTTTTGTGGCCAAACAAGAAAAAAACAAGCCATAATGCGTTCGCGTTATGTCTTTTTAAAAATAAAAAAAAGTGAATCCAAATATCAATTTTCATTTCGTTTTTTCTATATTTTAGCTCCGCCCGCAGCCAAAAACCCTGTTATACGCACTGGCATTCTTGGAGAGGTGATTTCTTCAAAATTCATCAACAACAATTGGATTTCTTCACAAATATGGCGCCACGACGATGAAGAGATGCAAGAGGTAAGTATTGTTTGGTATTTTTTTTGAATTTGTTAGTTTTAAATTGATTTTGTTTGTTTTAGTTTAGAAATGAATATTTTTTTTCTAATTTGTAGGAAATACTCAACAAGAGGAAGAAAATCCTCAACCAAATCAACCTCAACAAAATCAGCCTCAACAACAAAATCAACCTCCCCCACCATTCTCTCAGTACCCTCCTGGCACTCAAGAAAATTTGAGGAGTGAAATTGAAAACAATAGAAAAGAAGTTGAGGATCTTATTAGTAGGTTGAGTGATCAAAATTCTTCAACCATAGAAAGAATACATCTAGCAGATTCATTGAAGGATTTGTTAAGAAATGTAAATGCAATTACCCAACAAATATCTAGATGGAAAAATAGGAGGCAAACATCGAGGGCATATTATGCAGACAAATTATCATATAAACAAGTAAAAGATTTAAAGATTACTAAAGGCGATTTGTGCTCTCTATTCACTGACCCTAGAACAAATCAAAATATCACCCTCAATGCAAAGAGGTTTCCTATTCATTGGTGCCACCACCAAGAGATTAGGAACTGTTTTTATGACAGATGGTATATGGTCTTTGATTACCCACCATGCAATAACTATGAAGTCCCCCAATATTTTCTTAGGAAATTATACTGTGAGTATGTATTGAACCAAATCCTGAATTATTTTGATATGAGGGAGTTTTAGGGGAGAGGTGGGGGTTAGCATAGGATAGGCCGGTGCCTGTTGGATCCTACATGTGTGGGGGAAATGACCTCGCTAGGCGCCCTCGTGGCGGTGCGATGCACTGCAGTGCAAGAGGAGAGTCTTTGATGCCAGAGGCACTGCAGGAAATCACATCGCGGCTGGGAGTGTCACATCCCACCACTAGCCCCAGTATGCAGTGCCAATCGGGGAAGTCTTTGGGTGAGGTGGCCGAGGCCATGTGTGCGATCTTGTAGAGTAGCCACTTGTTGGTATGACCCTACCGACCCTGAGGGTGCTATGCGAGGATCATATGCTTCTCGCATCTGATCCACTTATGCCTCTGAGGGGATGGAAAGGGTGGGTGACGATGCATGATGCATATGGTATTGACAGTCAGGTAAAATTGAACATGTTCATTGAATTTAGTTTATTAAATTTTGATTGTGAAATGAAAGATTAACTAATTTAGTTTTATTATTTTAATAAAATTGTAGGTCATAGTGTTGACCCTAGGTACACCAGTCAATCTACTTATTTTTGTAGTACACCTATCAGTGGGGTATGTAAAGTTAGTAAACAATTATAAATTTATTACATGTGTTAATAGAATTGTTTTACGAATGGTATTTTAATATGTGATTTTGGATGTTGAATAGGGTGTTGTTGGAGGTTTCAAGCAAACACCTCCGAGTGCAAGTAGATTTGCTCAAACTTTCACTAAGGTAATATAGAATAAAGAGCACTTAAAGTTAATGAATTCTAAGTTTAATCTAGATTTGTGTATATATATTCATAAGAGTATATGGGTTCACTAGGTTATTATTCAAGCTTTTAAGAATCGTCCTACTATGATTGTTTGTCTTAGAATTCCTACACTAGTAAGCTATATATAATAAAAATTTAACATGGAATTGACAAAGGTAGAGCGTTGCCATCTATATGGTACTTGTGATGTCAAGTATTAACCAAGAATAAGACTATGGATGTGTGTCACCATGATGTCAATGTAACCAAAATAAAACTTCTATCCTCGACCCTATCTATCAGCCAAGACTCCTTCAATATCTCCTAGATGCTTGGAGATGCTTAAGACTAGGTCAAAATACCCTATATTCTCTTCATTTGTTGCATAGCTCATCAATTTTCCCTATATGTTCTCTAACTAGTCATGATTGCATGGAAAGAAGTTATAAGTACTTGTTAAACTCTCAACTATTGGAGCCTCCTCAAAATTTCCCATAGGACGTGGAAAATGCTTAGAAATGATTAAATTCCCTAATAGGGTGTGGGAGATCTTTTAGGAAAACATTTGACACTAATTTGATCCATTGAATTCTTCTTCATTCTTATATATTCCTCAAATATACCTTGCAATACCCCTATCATACCTAAATCTACTACATTCATGTCTTTGTTAGCTAGCATGTAGGTCATATAGTATGGTCCATGAATTTTTATGTCTTCTTTTTTCATTTTTCTATACAGTCCTCTTTTATCTCACTACTAGGTCCTCACATAAAAAGAAAAGAAAAACATTACTTGTTTTTCTCATCTAAGGCCCCTAAGGTTTTAAACCCCTTAGATGCAAGGATTCAAAGCACATCAACCATGTGGTACAAATGACTAAATACCAAAGACAATCTGTAGCAATGAAAGAGTTTGGAAAGGTAGAGAGCTACTGGTATTTCGGGAGAAACTTCAGCTTTCAAAAACAAAGCCAATTAGAGGTGCTTGAGATATGTGGATCCGGGACAACATTTGGTGGAAGAGGAAGAGAAAGATGACTAGAACTCCTAGAGGCCCACCATACTAGATTTTGATATTCAACCATGAGGCTGAAGAGAGAGAGCTGATATCATGTATCAAAACATTAAGCATGCATTCTTCTAGCCAATGGATAAGGAGATGATTACTTTTCTTCATTTTCATTTGCATAACCATATCACGGTGTGGGAACCATGAAGACCAAGGATGTCCAATTTTATGTGGAGGTAATGGATGTGGTCCAAACTTTAGGAGGGGAAAGAAGGTCAATGTATGATCTTGATGAATGATAGAAGAGGGGTTGGTCAGACAAACCAGGGGCACCTAATCATGAGTAGGGACCTATAGGTTAGATTGGTGAAGCAAAGCACCAAGGAGGTCTTACAAGGAAAGGCCTAAAGCAGGTACATACAAGGAAAGGCTCCTGCCTGCCTGCTCCTCTTCCTTTTTTTGAACCTCCTTGAGGTCCTCTACCCCTATTATATCCACCTCTTGTAGATGTTTCACCTCCATGCTCTATGAGTTTTGACTCTCCTTGGTTTCTTTGGTCATTGCCTCTACCTTGGTAGCCACCATGCTATCCTCTTTGATCTCTACCTTTGCCTTTGCCCTTAGAAGTCTGATCTTGCTTCCTCTTACTCCTCTCTTCAATCTTTAATGCCAATTGATAACATTGGTGCACTATTTTGGGGCTTAAGAGAACCATCTCCTCTTGAATGTTCCACTTCAAACTGTTGAGATACCTTGCCACCTTGATACTTTCATCCTCTATGACATTGGACCTCATGCAAAGTCTTTGAAACTCCTTAGTATAAGAACTCATCTCCTGATCTCTTTGCTTCAAACTCTGTCTCCTCTTATGCAACTGAATTTCATAGTCTTCAGGTAGGTATGCTTCTTTCACCTTGGCAACCATTCCCTTCCAAGTAGAGATAGGCTGCTTGCCTTCCTTCTCCCTCTCTATCTGGATGAATTTCCACCAAGTTAAGGTAGAACCTCTTAGTCTTGATTTAGCCACCTTTACCTTCTGTGCTTCAGTGACTCCATCACACTCAAAATGGTTTTCCATTCCCTCTATCCAATCCATAACTAAATCAGCCTCCATCTTTCCACTAAAAAATGGTACTCCTTCAAGTGCTCTTCCACTCAAAGCCTTCAATGCTTTCAAGAAGGGATCCTCCTTCAATATAGGGTTAGTTTCAGGGATTCTATCATCCTCTACAACCTCTTCTTATTTTTCTATTCTTCCATCAAACTGCATAACATTCAATGCTTGCTCAAGTTGGTCTAACTTCTCTCTCAATACCCTATTGTCTTCCTCTATTTCTTCAACCCTCTTGGCCATCTCAGCATTTGTCACCATGATGCTAGAACCACTAGACTCTATCTCTGACATACAAGATCAGTCCCAAATCTTTTGCTTGATCTGATACCAATCTGATAGGGAGAGGGGTTGGAAGAATCAATCATTGATTCCTACTCTAGGCCTTTCCTTGTAAGACCTCCTTGGTGCTTTGCTTCACCAATCTAACCTATAGGTACCTACTCATGACTAGGTGCCGCTGGTTGGTCTGACCAACCCCTCTTCTATCACAAACTCCAACCACCAAGTCCACCATGGTTCATTGCCACAACTCTTCCTTAGCCTTTACACTATACTAAAGACCAATCTTCCTCAACACTCCATCAACTCTTGCAGGGGTAGTGATAAGTCTTAAAAGGCTTCAAACTATCCTCCAAAGGTGTTTGAACAACCTCGAAGACTTCAACTTCCCATCGCTCTCACCAATCCTTTAGCTAGGGTTTGAAAGGCTAGTAGCCCTTGAGCCCCTATTAGGTCTCCTTCACCTACAAAACAGGTTAGAACTCACAAATCTCAAAAGGACTTCCCACTATTTTTCCAAGGTTCTTGGTTCACATGGACAACACTCAAATATTCTTGAGGTCTCAGCCTTCCACTATCCGTACAAAGCTCAAACATGAAATGGAGCAAAAACTAGGGTTTTAAGCCTTCCCTTGACAGTTAGCAAACTTCCAATTTGTTTACACACCAAATGGACAGATGGAGCCTCCTCCTTCATGTAGTAACAAGGTAACACACAACCCTACCTCCTCCAAGAAGAAAATCCTCAATGGCTCAGCACCCCTGCAAGATTTGTGACTTGCACAACAAGTTTTTCCTAGCCGGACCTGCACTGGCTCGCCTAGGGCATCACTTTGCTAGCAACTCCTACACTAAAAAAAAACCTACCAACTAACATATGTACAAGCATGGTGTCTAGGCACTATTTCCAAAAGGCTGTATGGTTTGTATGGTGGAAAAGTGCTCTAGCACCCCATTTACTCAACACTGCCTATTTCAAGCCAGCAAGCACAAAGAAACCAAAATATTTACAAAGAGACAAGAAAACGATTGAAAGAACTATCTAAAGGATACAAAAAAATTGTACTAAATTTATTCTACATCCTACACATAACACAAAACCAGATTTAATCCATTAGAGCCTTCTTTTAGACCAAAAAATAGAAAATTTCACTCAAAAAACTGTTTTCCTTCAATTTTCAACAAAACAATCCATACAAACATACTTTCAACCTTGCACAAAGGTCAAGGAAACCTTTAAATATGCTTTCCCAATAGTTATTTTTCCAATGGGCCCTTCTTGGCTGCTCAAACACAAAAGGAGCATGTTTTTGCAAAAATTGTCAATAATTGCAAAAACCTCCATTCCTAAACTTTGGACTAGAACCTTTTTGTTTCTCACCCATGGTCAACATGACCTTATTAGAAAAAATCATTCCAACCACAAAAATTCCTGAAGGCATACATCTAAGTCATAAACTCATTCTATACTTCCACATTTTTCCTAGTGTACTCTCTATTGCTTCCTAGGTGCTCCTGCACCAATGAAATTAAGGAAGAACAACAAGAGAGGAACGGGAAAAATAAAATCAATACATAGTTTCAATGATTTTTCAAGCGAGTAAGAGAGCTATGGGAGCAACCTCATCTAAAATATTTTGAACTAGAGTTTTATATACCATTTAGAGAGCTTGGTTTTCATGGAGTTCCTTTCAAATCCTCTGCTTTTATTGTTCCTATGGTAAATTTTTTGGTAGAGTTGGTGGAATTACCTTTCTTAGTAATCACTATTACTGAGATTGAGATTGTTAACCTTGAAGAGTAGGACTTGGGAAAAAGGGATTTGATATGGCTATTGTTTTCAAATAATTCAATCGAGATGTACTCCATATGTACGCCATTCCTCAATCTTCACTTGATGGCATCAAGGAATGGATGAACTCCACATGGATATAAAGTATTATGAAAGTAGAATGAACTTGGGCCCGGCAACCAAATTTGTAAGACTATTCTTGATGATCTAGATAAATTTATTGAAGATGTTGGTTGGGAATTTTTGAATATGGAAGCTAGTGATTTTGATTTTGATAATTCAGAAGAGTCACATCAAGGATATGAACCCTCTGATGTAGAAGAGGAATCAGAATCAGATTTAATGTAGTCGTCATCAAGAGTGATACAAGCCAACAAGATGGTCTTATATAAGGATAATTATCAATGTTGTAGAATTACCGGCTTTAATGCACCAACTACAATGGCAGTGAAATTCCTAGCCGATATTTATGTTAAGAAAATTTCCTTTAGATGCAAGGATTCAAAGCACATCAACCATGTGGCTAATTTATATCATAAGTTGTACCATGATGTTCACTATGCATTCCTCTACTCTTTCGACTGTCAAATGTGCCACTGCCTTGTCATTGATCACCATCATATTCTCCTTTTCATGATTATTTTCTCTATCATCTTTGGTATAAACACTTACTATTATATTTAACTCAAGTGAGGAAGCTTAAAAATCATAATGATAGGCCAAAGAAAGAATATTCAGCCTTTTCATGGTAAAAGGAGACCTCAATTTAATCACTGTTATCCTCAAAAGGTTAATTTCATTGTCAAACATTTATTGCATATCTTAAACTATGACAAGCGTTTAATAAGGGTTTTGAAGAATAGGCCCTTGACAAGTTAGCTCCATCATTTTTTATTGTCGTTGTATCTTTATTTAGCTCTTACTCCATTCCTTGCAACAATGATACTTGGATTTGTCATACTTAACTCAGTTGGCTACTATCAAAGCTCCTTTTGACTAGATCATCTCTTCTTCTCATATTGGTTGTCATATTTTACATTGTGTTTTGATGCTTTTTCACTTAAAATTTGTCCTAAAGGGTCTTTGTTTTTCAATGTGATTGTCCTAGGTTATTGCTTTTTAAAAAAATGATAATCATATTGTTGCTTACGTTGCATTACACATCATTCAAACTCAAAGCATTACTTCAAATTCGATAACTATTTTGTGATTGAATAATTTGTTGTTTTATTTTCAGATGTTGGTGAGAGAAACACCACCAAACGTAACAATGGCAATGGATATTGATGTTTCTACTGCAATACAATCCTCGATGGCTCTAATAGGGGAGGTATGAGGCAAATTACTAAATTTCAATTTACATTCGTTGTTATAGATGAACTAGTTCTAGTGAAAAATCAAACCATTATTGATTCATAGTTTAATTCCTATTTGGATGTGGTTTTATCACGAGGCTCGAGCATGCACGAGCATCGATTGATACGCAAATATTTCCATCGAGAGTGATCGTGAGATGGTCATAAGGGATTATTTTGTTAAATATATTAATTTTTATAATGTAATTTATGTATATTAATGTCTTTACTTCTTATTATAACAATTGAAACTTGACGAGTTAAACCTAGGAGGCAGCGAGGCACTCCTCAACAGAAATGGTGATAGATTTATCACCATTAAGGTCCTGAAGGAAAAATTAATATTTGAACCAAAGCATGGAGAAATGAATTTTAAATAGAGCCCTTTGTTGTATGCCTACATGGCAATTTGTACATATTTTGTATTGATATATTTGACATTGTATACCTATATGGCATTCTCGTAAGCCTATATGGCTTTTTGTAACTATATTTTATACTTATATTGACATATATTGATGTACATGCGTACATGGCTATTTGATTAATACAAATCTTTTTTATTGATGGTGTCCATATTTGCATTATAAATTAATGGGTCAATAGATATGAATTACATGTATTCAAGTGTATACTTTACAAATTACGCACATATACTTTTTGACTTATGTTGGAACATCGAAAAGTGTGAAAATTTGTGTTTGGAAGTCAAGCGTAAGCCAATTTTGCAATTCTCCGTTCTTGCATACTCGATCTTATGGACTTATTCCTTCCTAGCACATATTGTGAATATTTCTCATTTTAGTGCGAGAGAGGAACAAATTCTCATTTTGAACCACTTTTTTCTTGTTTTTCCTTCCACATAGAAAAATGTTCACACTTTTCCGGACAGATGATGATAATGGTGATTGTAAACACTTGACATTTTTATGTTTAAACTTTAATTTATAATTTTGTAGTTTATATTCATAGCGTTGATTACATTGCATTGCACATCTTTCAAACTTAAAGCATTGCTTCACATTGCATAACTAATAACTAGATGTTGATAGATGACAAAATTTCAATTACAATATATTTTTTACAAAGTCAGCCTAAGCAGTTATGCAATTACTTCACATTGCATAACTAATAACTAGGAGCAGCTGCCAATTGCATTTGCTTGTCATGGCATTCTATGAGACCACATTTCTTTGAGGCATTTTTTCAAACAGTTCACTGCCTTGTCTATACTACCACATTTTTGATACATGTCTACCAAAGCATTTTGTCAAATAGTTCAAGTGTTGCCTTGTTGCTATGACTAAAAGCCTAAAAGAAGTGCTTTCAAACAAGCTATGCATGCTTGGAAAAAATCTATCAAAAGCATAATAGTAAGCAATATCATAGAGAAGGCAGCGAACTCTTTGAAAAAATGCCTCAAAGAAATGAGGTCTCATGACCCGATGGAATGCCATGACAATCAAGTATTTTTGATTGTCATGGCATTCCATCGGGTCATGAGACCTCATTTCTTTGAGGCATTTTTTCAAAGAGTTCACTGCCTTGTCTATGCTAACACATTTTTCATACATGTCTATCAAAGCATTTTATCAAACAGTTCATTGCCTTCTTTGCTATGGCTAAAAGCCCTAAAGCAGTGCTTCGAACAAGCTAGCGGATGCTTAGAAAAATATATCAAAGCATAATAGTAAGCAATAGCATAGACAAGGGAATGAACTATTTGAAAAAATGCGTCAAAAATGGCGGTCTCCTTAGTGGGTGGAATATCAAGCGGTTAAGCTTCCTTTATTTAACTATAGTTTGAAAGCTTCAAAATAGGTGCTTCAAAAGCTACATGGATGCTTGGAAAAATCTATCAAAGCATCTTAATAGCAATAACATAGAAAAGGCATCAAACTATTTGAAAAAAGCCTCAAAGAAATGTGGTCTCAATGGTGATGGAATGCCATGACAATCCCGCTTAACAATTTGCTTGTCGCTGGCATTCGTCATCTGCATTCCATCACCATGAAACCTACATTTCTTTGAAGGCCTTTCAAAGAGTTCTTGCCTTGTCTATGCTAACACATTTTCATACATGTCTATCAAAGCATTTTATCAAAGCCAGTTCATTTCCTTGCTGCTATGGCTAAAAGCCTAAAAGCGGTGCTTTGAACAAGCTATGGATGCTTGGAAAAAATCTATCAAAGCATAATAGTAAGCAACAAGCTGATGCAATACAAAGATTTCCAAACCACTCAACAGGCCCATTCAAACTACCACAATTCAAGTTACATCAGGCCCATATCACTGACACACAGCCCGAACAATAGGAGGAATGGCCTATTTCAGCATACTACACTCAAACCCTTAAGGGATCGATCTAGTTGAACGTAGCTCGGAGCGATTCCTCGTGTTTGGGTGCGAAAGAGGACCATTCCTAGCGTAAACATGTCTATTTGAGCTGGCGTTGGAACAGTCTTGTTTGGTCACGAGTTCGCGGGAACAAAGTGCACCACCTTGCAACTTTCCACTGCTTCCATCTGACACTTTTTCCATCAACTGAAAACTGAACACCACGGGAAAACCACTCCAAGATAACAAAAAAAAGAGAGGTTATTGTAGAGGGGCCCAATGCGATCCCATAGGATTAGACGAGAAGTTTCTAAAAAGCGTCCGCGGTGTCCAGGAAGAGTAACCTCATGCTGAAGTTTGCACCTATTTTGCCCTTTGGACCCTTAAGGGATCGATCCGGTTGAATGTAGCTCAGAGCGATTCCGCGTGTTTGGGTGTGAAAGAGGACCATGCCTAGCATAAACATGCTTATTTGAACGTGTTAGAACAGTCCATTTGGTTGCACGAGTTGAAAAAACAAAAATTGCACTACCTTGCAACTTTCCACTACTTTCATTTGACACTTTTTCCATCAACTGAAAAACTGGACACTACGAAAAAACCACTCCGAGATAATGAAAACCGAGAGAGGTTATTGTAGAGGGGCCCAATTTGATCCCATAGGATTAGATGAGAAGTTTCTAAGTGTCACAGTGTCCGAGTAACCTTGTGTTGAAGTTTGTAGCCATTTTGCCCTTTGGACCCATGGGGATAAAGTCACAGTTGAGCGTAGCTTTCGAAGTGATTCCGCTTTGTTTGGAGTCTTGAGAAGAGGACCATGCCACAAGCGTAAAATGCCTATTTGAGATGCATTGAAATAGTCCATTTTGTCACACGAGTTGCAGAACGAAAATTGCACCACCTTGCAACTTTCCATTGCTTCCATCTGACACTTTTTCCATCAACTGAAAACTGGATACCATGGGAAAACCACTTCGAGATAACAAAGGGTGAGAGAGAGGTTATTGTAGGGGCCCAACATGATCCCCGCAGGGATTAGGCGAGAAGTTTCTAAGTGTCACGATTGTCCAAGTAACCTCGTATTGAAGTTTGCAACCATTTTGCCCTTTGGACCCTTAGGGATCGATGCGGTTGAATGTAGCTCGAGTAATTCCGCTGTGTTTGGGTGTGAAGAGGACCATGCCTAAGCGTAAAATGCCTATTTGAACACGTTGGAACAGTCCGTTTGGTCACACGAGTTGTAGAACAAAAATTGCACCACCTTGCAACTTTCCACTACTTCCATCTGACACTTTTTCCATCAACTGAAAACTAGATACCACGGGAAAACCACTCCGAGATAACAAAAACCGAGATAGGTTCTTGTAGAGGGGCCCAACATGATCCCATAGGATCAGATGATAAGTTTCTAAGCATCACGGTGTCTGAGTAACCTCATGCTGAAGTTTGCAGCCATTTTGCCCTTTGGACCCTTAAGGGATCGATCAAGTTGAACGTAGCTTGGAGCGATTCTGCCTGTTTGGGTGTGAAAGAGGACTATGCCTAGCGTAAAAATTCCTATTTGAATGCGTTGGAACAGTCCATTTGGTTGCACGAGTTGCAGAACGAAAATTGCTTGCACTAGACGACCAAATTTGCTTCTAAGTGCTAAAACACTAAATCGGGTGTAACATGCAAACCAAAATGAATCTTTACAGGATAAATACATTTTAGGGTACCCATTTTTGGCATTAAAAACATATATCAATTTTAGATACACTTGTTTTGGAACACATGCCTGCTGTCCCAACTTCTTTGCTTCTAAAGAACCCCAAACATGCAGTGAGTTTTGCTTGTTTTGTGTGGATTTTTCTTAAAGAGGCACTTAGGAGTGATGGAAATGGTTGTAATTAGTATGTACGAATCTGAATCAGGGCTTTGGGGTGAAGGGGTTAGCCTAGGTAATCAAAATCCTAGTGTGATCAGCAAATTAAGCCTCTTGGGGACAGTGATACATTGGTCCATGGTTGTTCTTCCATCCACTGTCAAAAGGTGAGACTTTGGGGTCTTGTAGAGGCATATCATAGTTTCCTAAATTTAGTAGTTTGAGCCTGGTATAGGCTTGTGGGTGGATTTTATTTAGACTGTCCTACCTTTCAAAAATCTGTTGTCCCACCAAAACTAGGCCTGAATAGCCCCCTTTTCCAAAGCAACCCTATTCAAAACTTATCACCTGACCATGAAACTTTCTACAGTATCTTAAATTGTTCCCAAACCAAGTATTTTCTAGGTTTTAATCTCCTATGACACCCTCAACATGCTCAAACACAAAACCCTCACGAAATTGCTCCAAAAACTAGGGCCTCTTGAAAAATTGACTTCCACACACTTCCAGAATCTTCTCTTTGACTTTTCACCATTAAATCATCATTCCTAAACACCTTCAACTCAAAAACATGCCCCTCATTAAGGTAGATCTCTTGCTGCTACACTTTAGGCATCATTTTCATGCAGTTTTCAATGTGAAATCTCGGTGTACACCCTATCATTCCTCCTTCCTGCACATTATTTTGTTAGATCTGTATTATACATGTAAGGATTGATCCATTTCACAAGTCACAACAACATTCTTTCATGAAATGGATCAAATATCTGATGGTAAAAATTGTTCCTTGACCAAACTCTTCATCCTTTCCCATATAGAAACTTTTGCCAACCCTCTAGCCATCCTATCATTCTGAAAACTAGTCCACCATGTCAGTGTTGTACCTCTCAACTTTGTCTTAGCAAAACTTAACCTTCCTCTCTTCTTCCATCTCTTCAAACTCAAAATAGTTTTCTAAGGCATCAAGCCATCCTAACACCTCTTCACTATCCATCTTCCCCTGATAGATAGGCAACTCTATGTGACTCTTTCCTCCATGACCTTGTGCTGCTTTCAACAATCTTATGAACTTCCTTTCCTCAGGGTCTTCTATCTCATCTGCTGGTTGTCTTTGAGTTACCCGCACATGCTCTTCTTCTTCATCATTGTCTTCTTGTTCTCCTTGTTCTCCTCGCCTATTTCTCTCAAGGCTATTGATCCTAGCCTGCATAGCTATTGATCAAGGCTATTTATGGAATGAAAGTAGACATTGCCATGAGTTGTGATCCTAAAGGGTATATCAGTAAAATGAGGGTAGAGAGGGGTAGATCTCATATCTACCATCATTTCCATGCATCTAATGATGTGATAAGGAACCTCAAAACTAATAAGGAGGTCAGAGAAAGGAAAAGGAAATGGATGTTCATGGTCCAAACAAAATAGAAGAGGATAAAAATAATCATGCTTATGTTATTCCTTTGCAAAGTACACAAGTCCCATGGAAATGATGGAGAAGATGTTTGTTGCCATGGCAGATGGGAATTTTTCCAGCATGATGAAGTTGGCAGAGCAAGAGAAAAAGGGATGGAAGTTGAACAACTTGTTCAACAACAAGCCTTGTCAACAGAATCATCAACACAAGTTGCTCACAGCCAATCAATGCAAACTCTTGATGCACCCTTGGTTGATTATTCAAAGAATCCAAAAGAAAGGGAGAGTGTGCAAGAGGAGACTATGAAGAATGTTCCTAGAGATGAGGAAGTGAACTAACACTTCCCTTCTCCCCAAATCAATCAAGGTGATGAACAAGTTCCTAAAAATAGGCTAGCAGTTAATTTTTATGATGAGAACTCTGTTCCCAATGATGTCAAAGTATTAGCTTGTAGCTAGTTCATGGATGATGATACCTTTGTTACTACAAATGACTTTAGAGACTTCATCATCAAAGTGAAGAAAAATGAACTTAATGAAAAATTGGATAATGAAAAGGAGTTGACCCATCTATGTATGAATAGGTCACTCAACAAGTTATCTAATAAATAGATTTTCATGCTTATAGAATCACTTTGGAAGAAGGGAGGAGATTAGTTAAATAAAGTGGTATTCTTGTGTTTCTGATAGGGAGGGGGTTGGAGGAATCAATCACAGATTCCTGCTCTAGGTCTTGCTTGCAAGACCTCCTTGGTGTTTTGGCTTTCCACCTTAACCTATAGGACCCTTCTCAAATTTAGGTACCCCTGGTTTGTCTGGCCAACCCCACTTCTATCACAATTCCATCTACCAAGCTAACCTTGGTGCAATGCTCCAACTCTTCCTTAGCCCTTAATCAATCCTAAAGGCTAACCTATCCTCAACTCTCCATTAGTTCTTGGTTGGTTTGAAGCCATTGAAGACATCTCTACACCCTTGCAAGAACTAATGGAGTGTTGAGGATAGATTAGCCTTTAGGAATTGGAAGGAGCTAAGAAAGAAGTTAACTTTATACACCAAGGTGCTGTGGAGTAATTAATAAGGGTTAGCTCTAAGGTACCTAAACTTGAGAAGGTTCCTATAGGTTAAGGTGGTGAAACAAAACACCAAGGAGGTCTTGCAAGCAAGACCTAGTGTAGGAATCTGTGATTGATTCCTCCAACCCCGTCCCTATCACTCTTCTTCTTCATCATTGTCTTCTTGTTCTCCTTGTTCTCCTCACCTATTTCTCTCAAGGATATTGATCCTAGCCTGAATATATTCTCTCTCCCTTCTCCATTTCCTCTCTTCCCTTGCTTTAGCCTACTCTCTTGCTACTTCTTGTTCTCTTCTTTCCCTTCTCTCCCTTTCCAAGGTTTCCCTCAACTCCTCCAACTCTCTTGCTAACTAATTTTTAGGTGCCATTGCTGATTCTTCAATCCCTAAAGGACCTACTTACTACTCTGATACCACTATGATGTAGAGGATATGGGACTCAAAACAAAACTCAAAGGCTTGAAGGTTTTTTCAATGAAGTAATCTCAACCATGTTCTAAACAACGCTAAGTAAAGAAGCCTCAAAGTGCACTTATGACTCCAGTCTTTCTCCTATGGAACCAAACCATTGGAATGCCCTTAAGGGACACAAAAAAACTTGTCTTGAATGTTTTCAAAGCCCCAAACCTCTGACTCAAACAAAAACCCACTTTTCCACCTTGACTAGGCTTCCAGCCAACTAGGCCTCCAACGGTGGTTTTTTTGACTTTTCTAACAACTTTTCCAAAAGACTCACCAAAATAATCATTGAATTAGGTGTTTTTTGTGATGCTACACAACATAACAAAATCTTGATAGCACTTGTTTCATACCAAACCTTTCAAAAATCTGTTGTCCCACCAAAACTAGCCTAAATAGCCCCCTTTTCCAAAGCAACCCTATTCAAAACTTATCACCTGACCATGAAACTTTCCACGGTATCTTAAATTGTTCCCAAACCAATTATTTTCTAGGTTTTAATCTCCTATGACACCCTTAACACGCTCAAACACAAAACCCTCACAAACTTGCTCCAAAAACTAGGGCCTCTTGAAAAATTGACTTCCACACACTTCCAGAATCTTCTCTTTGACTTTTCACCATTAAATCATCATTCCTAAACACCTTGAAGGAATTTGAAGGAATATTTTAAGTATGACAGTCAATGAATAGAAAAATGTTAGAGAAGCAAGGGTTTCAAAGACCTATTAAGAAACCTTATGACAATTCAAGGCATCATCAAACACAATTTGAAGCACACCATTGAATGCAAGGATATAGAGTTTAGAGGAGGTGTTACAAGGGAATTTAAACTGAAATAGATGATAATGGCAAGATCACTAGTCTTAATGTCCAATTTGAGATGTGTTCCAATTTGAAAGGACCTAATGTCCTAATTTGAAATAGATGACTTTAAAAGGACCTAATGTCCAATTTGAGATGTGTTCCAAACTAGCTTAATGTGATGTAGAGAAAAGGAAGAAAAATATCAATCCACACTCAACTTGACATTCATTTAACAAATTCTTGTTTCCTTTACAATTTGGACTCTCTTTCCCTTCATAAAACCTTGAAAGGGCAGACTTTGCCATTGTTGTTTTTGATTGAATTGATCACTCAACAATGCAACTTGATCACTCAACTTGAATCACATAATCAAACATCTCAACATGACTTGGGGATGATGTAAAAACTCTCACACAATAGAAAATGACCAAACAAATAGACCTTGTACCCAAAAACATCCATTATTCCATC
>VDFB02038650.1:0-41225 GCA_007258455.2 Sequoia sempervirens
AATTCAGAGCTTACCTTGGTTGAACAACAATAAAAAATTTAAACAAGATTGGTTAGCTACAGGACATAGTTTCCAGCATGACATACCACTTCGAGATTATATAGATCTCGGGATGAGGCGTATGCCCAACAAGGGCAATAGAGAACACCATAATGACTTATGAAGGAAATTTGGAAAACTTAGCCTTCCTTACTTTGACAAGTCTGGTGAGATTTCAGCGAGAGCATAGGTTCAAAGGGTGGACGCATACTTCAATCAAAACCCCATGCCAGAAGAATAATCCATAAAATATGCTACCATGCACCTTGATGGAGTTACACATTAGTGATGGAATCATGGGATGATCATAATGGGGCATGCTCAGATTGCATCATATACTGAGTTCACTGAGAGACTCATAGAGAGGTTTGATAAGAAGCAACCAGAACTTCATTTTAGGGAGGTGGCAAAGTTGAAACCTCGTGCTTCCAATGAAGAGCAGGTGGTTGAAGAGAAGTTCATAGTAGAAAAATCAGATGAAGTGATTGCTTTGAAGCTTGATGAATGTGAGACGGAGCCTCAGGATGACTCTTTGGTCATGCATGCAACTGTTGTAGATGAGGTTGTGCATGAAGGAATTGACGAAACAACAACCTTGTATACTCCCTTAGAGATATCCAATTAAGTTGAGATACCTTAAGATGATGGGCATGATGAAAACAAAAGAGATGATGTTTTTGAATCAATTAATAATGATGATTCTTTACCCCATGTGGGTAACGGTGAGATAGGTGGCTTTGGGATGGATTACCAACTCAAGCCTATGGAGAAATATTATTATGATGATTTTAGTGATAATGAGTTGGAGAGTGACTTATTCAGAAAGGAAACTACTCATGAGGAGCGCAGTGAACACTTATTCTCTAAACAAAGTGATTAACATTTCTACACATGGGATCTGGGTGTGTTGGCACCTAAGTATGACAAGGATCCACAATGGGATGAATTCCTTTTTTGTTTGTAATGATGTCCTCACTTCATCTTGAGAGCCATGCATAGAGGATGGCATCGATAGTGATGTTTTCAATCTTGAAAAGGAATCTGATTTCACATTGTAGGTAGCTTATTTTAAGCAGATACCTTGTAGCTTGGTTGATTTGAATTCATAGTCCACTATTGGGGATGATAAGGGAGATTCTCAGGTTATTTGGGAGGCAACCACTTAGGAGATATACATTGAGCATATTCTTTCACAAAGAAAACATCAGCTCATTGGGATCTAGGTGTTTGGGGACCAAAGTATGATGAAGAATCAATTTGGGAGGAATCTTCTTTTGACCAAGCTATTATCCCAACCTTAGAGCATAAAGAATGTAAAAAGGATGTCTTAGAGGTAATTGATTTTGAAAGGCATGATCTCAAAGAAAAATCAGAAAATGTTTCTACTTGGGGCTAATTCCGATTGGAGGCCTAGTGACGAAGATGAGGCAAGCTTTGAAGAAGAGGCACATGAGATTTGGGACAGACATGGAAACGATGACAAGTGTGAATTGATTTCTGATTTTTACATGCCACATAACAGCAGTTCATCATTTTTGCTTGATCATGATTGGAAAAGACAACTCTTGGTACTTTGGTACTTTGGTGTTCTTTTCTTTTTGAGTATTTTCAAGTTTCAATTACATTTCTATATCTGGTGATGGTATTCGTTTATGTTGATTTTCTTCTATATGGGTGCTCTATAATTACACACTTCTAACTGATCACTAATTTTACATTATCATCGCTCATCGAGGTAGGTCTAAAAATTCCATTGGAATCCGCTACACTTAAGAAAACCTATACCTTTTTCGCCCTTGCCTTCTTGGGGAAAAGTGCATCATAAGTTGGAAAAAAAAAGGGTTCATGAAACCCTTTCAAGGACTGACACTGGTTTGTGAACCTATTAAAAATCTCGCCCATACCTTCTATTTTCAATCACCAGCAGTTTTTGAGATGGTTATAAAACTTTAAGAACGGACCGCCAACATAAGACCCAAGACCTAAGACTTCATCAGGCATATTGGTATTTCAGGGAGTTGTAGAAACTTCATAATGGGCCACCAACATAGGATAATGAGTAAAGTTGAAGATTTCAAAGGAACAACAACATAAGAGGGAGTTATGGTAACCTAGGCGGCACCTGCCAATGCTAGTAAAACTTGGGAAAATACTGTCAAAGACTTGGTCTTAGCAAAATTATGAGTAGGAGCGACAATTTTCTAGGGACAAGGACTGAAAGGATGTAGCAAGGAACCCAAAGATATGCTTAAAGCTAGTGTTGTACATCCATTGGGCACAAAGTCGTGAATAGGAAGGAAACAAACCAAAACAAGACAACTAGAGAAAGGGAAAGAAATAAACCAAAACCCAAACATATCACAACAAAAATGACACACCAAAATGGAAACTATGTACACAGTAGGATAAAACCTACCAAGATAAAGAGGAAAGGCTATTCATACGAAACCATTAACTGGCTGGGAAAAGAATGATCCGAACCTGAAAAAGTCAGTCTTCCCATGCAACTTCTGAAGAACAAGGATTAGGATAGCATGTAAAGCACTGGAATCATTGAAAGAAGGTTCACCAACCACTGCATTTTCAAATAACCACCGTTCATCATACACTTTTTCTTTCTGAGGAAGATGACTCTGCATCGTATCACCCATGTTACATCCTATTTTTTCTAAAGGTTCAAACATTTGAATGAATTCTCTTTTATGCAAAGGATTTAAATTTCCCTATATAACTGAAACACCATTACTTTTTACCACATGAATTACCACTTCATTATCATTGTGTTTCTTTAACTTATCTATATTTTTATCTTCCATCATTTCAGAATTCTTTACTCCATCGGTATCCATATAACAAATAGCTTCTCCCACCACTTTATCTTAGAGACAAAAATTTGAACCCTTAGACAAGGGATTACTCTATACTTCAAATGATTCATCAAAAAAAAATCAAGGATTAGAATTTACACACCACTTCACTTCCTCTTTCCCATATT
Organism: Sequoia sempervirens; assembly: GCA_007258455.2. NCBI lineage: Eukaryota > Viridiplantae > Streptophyta > Pinopsida > Cupressales > Cupressaceae > Sequoia > Sequoia sempervirens. Next base: position 3,035 of record VDFB02038650.1, read on the forward strand.
TAACTAGAATATTACCTTGCTCATTCATATCAAATTGCAAACCAGTGAATTGTCTAACACTCATATATCTTTCCACCACTTCATCCTCAGTATAAGGATCTTCTTCTTTTCTATTTATCATATCCAAAGTTTCACAATCATAATTTTCAAAGGTAAAAACTTCATATTCTGGGATGCACAAAGAATTTGGTAACTGATTTTTCTCATAAAGGTTGCACAAGGAACCATGTATCGACTATAGAGGAACTAATGAAAAGAGGTTGCAACGCAAAAGCATGTCTTATCAAGGGTGAATAATCCTCATCTTTTCTTGATGAACTAAAGTCTTCCTCCATCCTAGTAGTACTCAAACTATATACCTAATCATTCCAAACCTATTTCGTATTTCCTCCATTTACTTTTCTATCACTCTGGAAGTGTGTAAGACTCAAGACCATTAGATTCATATTCTCAACAGTAGGACAAGGCTGATTTGAGATGTACTGAGGATTTGAAGACTTGCAAACAAGTGATTCATGGGTATGAATGGGCTCTTTGGCACAATCTCATTTCCACATTCCCATGATAATTAAACCATCCTCAATTCTCACATCTTCATGTTGGGATTCTTCAATTCCACAAACTTTATCTCTTAAGAATAAGTTGAACTTCAGAATTTAAAGCCAAAGTAAATATGTGAAATTGAATTACCTTGCTTGGCTGCTCAGGCACCGGAATCCATTGAAGCTCTTGGTTGAAATGGTAAACAAAATCCCTCATGGATTCTCTTTCTTCTTTTACAATTTGAAAGAAATGTCAGAGTAAAGCAGCAATGTTGACAACATCTTTGAACCGTCTGAGAAATTTCTTTTTCCAAAATGCTCCAACTAGTTATACATCCTTTTTCAAGCCCCCTGAACCACTCCACTGCACTTTCAATCAGGCTATCAATAAAAAGTCTCACAAAACATCTTCCTGAATTCATAGGATTTCACTCACAACGATCATGGCTAGAATGTGTTCCTTAGGATCTTGCAAATTCTTACCAAATAATTTTGGAAGGTTTTTTCTTGAGCCATATTGCATTGAGATAGGGCTAGTGGTCCAATACAATTACCCCAAGGGTTTGAAGCCATTGAATATTCAGAGTTGCCAACTCTACAGAGGAGTAACAAGAGATGAGACCTTTAGGTCAATTCCTAGGTGGCGGTTGGGCTAGAGGAGGGTCTTGGCACTAATTAGGACGTTGAGATGGATTATCATAGTAAACACATTTTAGCCTAGGGGGACATTCAACCATGTGTCTTGGTGGTCGTTGGGCCCATTCTTCTTCTTCTTCTTAAAAAAAGTTGGCCCGCATATAATCTACGACACTCCTATACCTCCAAGTGAGTATATTCAATTGGGAGATAATATCCTCTTGTTCTACCTGCATCTAATCTAAACCAGGTTGTGGTAAATTTATACAACCTTGGAAATGGCTTGGGTCTACGTGCTCGGGAGCCGAGCTAGGGCATCCGCGCCCTAGCTCGTTCTAGTTTTTTTGCTTGCTGTGCACTGTCTGGGTGGGTTTTTTGTGCGCGTCCGGGGGTTTTGTCTTCTTTTATGCCTGTAGCTGTGTCAGGGGGCACATGGTTGGCCTTTGGCTTGCTCCTGCCTTCTTTGTTTTCTGTGTTGGGCGTCCGCCTGGGAGGTGGGTCTGCTGCGTCCTTTGAGCTGGGTGGTGGTGTTCGGTGGGGTGTGTGTCTGCTTCCTGGTGTGTGGGGTGAGTGCAGGTTGCTTTCTTTACCCGTTTTCTTTGTTCCTTCTCTTTGTTGCGCGGGTGGGAAGGGTTTGAGGTGTGGGTGTTTGGTGTTTGGCGTGGTGCTAAGTGGAAGGGTGTGGGGAGGGCTTCCCCACCCTTTCTTTGGTGCAGGGATTGAGTTTATTGCCTTGGGCTTGATGGCTTCGAAGGGTGAGACGTCAGTGGGGTGCCCTAATTTGGATTTTCGGGCAGCAATTGGCTCACGATTTTCAAGTCAAGGGATGAAGACCTTTGATAACAATCTATTTGCTCCGAATATAGGGATTGTTGATATAGGATTATCCAATGGCACGAGGATCACGAAGATTAACGGATGCCTCGAGAGGTGCAAGGAGAGGCCAAAACTGGTTGTTCCGTCTGAAATGATTGCTGAAGATGTTGAGTATTACTCAGCTCATTCTTTATATTGTAAATTTTTGGGGATGAGGGTTTCTTTACAATTTTTGGAGGTTTGGGCTCGAAGGACATGGGAGCCGGAGGGGGAAATGGAGATAATATTGCTGGCAAACAATTATTTCATGGTTTCTTTTAATTGCATTGCTGATCGCAATAGGGTATTTGAGGGAGGCCCTTATTTTCATAATAAGGTAGGGTTGTTTATCAAGCCATGGCATGCATGTTTTAACCCCACCGAGGAGCTTCCAAATCGTGTCCCTGTGTGGGTTCGTCTACCGAGGTTCACCGTGGAATGCTGTCGAGAGGATGTGCTGCACCTTTTGGCCTCGGTGCTGGGAAAACCAGTTGGGACTTCATCGCAAACTTTGGGTAAAAAGGTAATGACTTTTGCACGCATTTGTGTTGAGATTGATCTAAGTAGGCCTTTTCCCGATGCAATAGATATGTGTGCGGGCTCTTATTCTTGGGTGCAACAATTAGACTATGAAACTCTTCCCTTTCGTTGTTAGTTTTGTTGAGAATATGGCCATTTGCAGCGGAGATGTCCAAGGTACAAGCCTATGGAGTCACAACCTTCACAACCTGATAGCAAACTTCCTGGAACAGATAAGGGGAAGAGCATTTCTCCTAATGAGGAAGGTGCATCTGATGGCTTTGCTCCGGTCAAGGCTCGAAATCGAAATAGGGGTCAAAAGAGGCCTTTTAAAGAAAGGCAGGATGAAGGTACCTTTAACAGATTTGAGGTTTTGGATGAGCTTAGCCAACAAGAGGTGAACCCAGGTTTGATCAACTTAGATCAGGGGCTTGTGGGCTTAGCTCAGGAGGATTTTTTTCTTGATTCTTCTTTGGAGGCTCAAAGGGATGATTGTCTGCATAGGGAAGCTGATCAATAGATGGTGGTTTCCGAGGTGCAGGAGCCCTCGGCCGTTGTTACATTAGTAGGTGAGGATTCTTCTCTTCTTGGGAAGAACACTAGTTCAGACCCGACTAAGAAGATCAAGCCCCCTCCCAAATTGGGCATTTTGCAGAAAGATATTAAGAAGGGTGGGGCAGAGAAATTTGCTAAACCCGGCAGAAAAAAGGATGTGGAAAAGATTAAACTAGCAGGAAAGAATTTGGTGGAGTCAGGGTCAGTAAAGACTCTGGATTCTCTTTTTTCAAGCCATTTGAAATGATTGTTCTGTCATAGAATGTACGGGGCTTGAACAGCGGCCCTAGACAAAAAGCGGTTCATGATTTAGTTAGAAGGCAAGGTCCTGATGTTTTCTTTTTGCAGGAAACTAAGTTATCTATTGAGAATATGCATGGCTTGGCACCTAAGTTGTGGAGGAGCAGGGAGTGTCAGTGCATTGGAGCTCATGGAGCTTCTGGGGGTTTGGCATGTTTATGGAATCCTCGAAGAATCCGACCTCTTTGGTGGATATCTTCTAAATCCTCTATGTCTATGATTGCTACTAGTTTTGAGACAGGGGAGGTTATTCTATTTTCCAATATATATGCTCCTACAGATTTTCAGGGTAAACAAGGTCTTTGGTCCCATATCAGGCTTATCCGTAGCATGATGCCTTTTCATCCATGGATTTTGGGTGGAGATTTCAATGCTATTTATGAGTTGGCTAAGAAGCGTGGTGGTACTGGAAGGTTGGAGCCCTCTGCACTGCTACTTCGAGACAATATCAATACCTTGAATCTTGTTGATATCAAACCTAGCAATGGTCGGTTCACCTGGAACAATCGTCAAGTTGGTGATTTCTGCATTGTAGAAAGATTGGATCGATTTCTGGTTTCCTATTACTGGGTTGGAGGGATGTGGTCATCTTGCTCTGAGATCTTGGATTGGAGAGGATTTGACCATTGGCCTATTAAGCTTGCTACTGAGTCAACTCATGTGCCTTATATGCCCTCTTTTAGGTTCCAACTTATGTGGTTCCGGGACCCTTCTTTGAATGCCTTTGTGACTGATTGGTGGAAGAAAGGTAGACCAACCTATGGTACGGCAATGTATACATTTGCTAAACTTCTTCAATATGTTAAATTTGAGCTCAAACGGTGGAATCGTCAATACTTTGGGAATGTCTTCCGTGCCAAGGCGATGGCTCAGGAAGATTTGGATGGTATCATGAGGAGGCTAAGGGAGGATGGGGTGACGGTTGAGTTGCTTCAGGAGAAGGCTCGGGCTGTGAAAACTCTTGAAGAATGGGAATTGCGAGAGGAAATGTATTGGAAATAGAAGGCTCGCATTGAGTGGCTTTAGGAAGGGGATAAAAATACAGCTTTCTTTTTCAATTCAGTGAAAGCCAGGCGACATGGAAATTCTATCTCTGGTCTGGTGAATGACAGGGGAGACCATCTTTCCTCCTTCCCGGAAATCTCAAGGGAAGCAGTACAGTACTTTGAATCTCTTTTTAGGGAGGACTCGCAAGGGGGGTCTCCCGAGGAAGCGCAGATTCTCTCTTGTATCCCCTCTCTTGTGTCTGGAGATTTGAATCGTCAACTCATGAGTGATATCTCACTTGAAGAGCTTGAAGGGATTGTTTTCAATATGAAGAAAGGGAAGGCGCCTGGTCCAGATGGCTTCCCAATTGAGTTTTTTCAAGAATTTTGGGATATCATCAAACTTGACCTCCTGGCTGTGGTTCAAGAATCTCAACAAAATAAGCAGATGCTAAGGGCCCTAAATGCTACCTTTCTGGCTCTTATTCCCAAGAGTGAGGGGCTTGATAGGTGAAGCCAATTTCGGCCCATTTCTTTATGCAATGTAGTTTATAAAATTATTTCTAAACTTATTGCTGACAGATTGAAAAAAGGGCTTGAGGAGCTGATCTCTGAAGAACAAAGTGGTTTTGTTGCTGGTAGGAAAATTTTGGATGGGATTGTTATTACAACTGAGGTCATCCATTCTATGGCTAGATCTAAAGAAAAAGTGATGTTTATCAAACTGGATATGGCTAAGGCATATGACAGAGTTAGGTGGTCCTTCCTTCAGTGGGTTCTTGGTGCTTTTGGTTTTGTTGAATAATGGATTCAATGGGTTTTGAGTTGTGTTACTTCAGTCTCTTTCTCTATGCTTATCAATGGGAGTCACTCTGAGTTATTTGGTGCTTCTAGGGGGCTTCGTCAAGGTGATCCTCTTTCCCCTTGTTTATTCTTTTGGCGGAAGGTTTGGGGAGATGGATTAAACGGAGTGTGGAGTCTGGTCTCATTCAAGGTTGGAGGTGGGGTGGCACCTTACCTCCGCAAACTCACCTGCAATTTGTGGATGATACTGCTTTGATGGGGATGGCTACAATGCGAGATGCCTCTAATTTACGAAGAGTGTTGGATGTTTACCTGGTTGCCTCTGGTCAACAGATTAATGAGGGCAAGTCTTCCATTTTCTTCTTCAACACCCCAGGCCCCATTCAGCAGAGGATTGCCCAAACTTTAAGATTTCAGATCGGGACTCTCCCAGTGACTTACCTTGGCATTCCCATCTCGGTGAGTAGACTGCCTAGGGAGTCTTGGCAGATCATTTTGGCTAAATTTTGGGAAAAAGTTAATCACTGGACTCATCGATGGTTATCCTTTGCTGGTCATGTCCAGTTGATTAAGTCAATGGTGCAGGCTCTGCCCATTTATAGATGCATGCTCCAAGTTGCCCCTATGGGCTTTCTTAAGGACCTTGACTCTGTGGCAAGACAATTTTTATGGGCTGGTTGCTTGGAGTCCTCCAAATGGAGTTTAGTTCATTGGGAGGTTGTTTGTAGTTTGAAACAATATGGTGGATTAGGCTTGAGGCAATCGGCTTTGACTGGGGAGGCTTTGGCTGCTAAACTGTATTGGCGGTGGTGTAAGGAGCAGGATAAGAGTTGGGCCAAGGTTCTTTCTCAGAAGTATCTCCCTGGGATCCCTCAACCCAATATTTCTAGGTACCCCCTTGTGGTGAAGGGCTCTGTGATATGGGGCACCCTCAAAAAAGGGGTTGTGCTTATTAAAGAAGGATTATTTTGGATCTGCAAGAAGGGGACTGAGGTCCAGTTCTGGACTGATTCCTGGGATGGTTTTCCTCCCATCACCTCCCAATTTCCCAACTTGTTGAATCTTTGCCAGAGGTTTCTTAAGGCTGGTTGGTCGCGGGTGAGTGATTTTAAGTCCTTTTCCTCCTATGGTCATATGGAGATGGCCAGATGGAAGTCCCCAGATGAGTGGCCATCTGTTGGTTTATATGAGGATTGTGTTGTGCTGCAAAGTATCCTCTCCAGTCGAAGATGTAGCTCTCTCCGAGATGATGACGTGCTTGTCTGGTCCCCCAATCCTAAGGGGACCTATACTGTAGCCTCTGGTTATAGTGTGTTATTGTCTCATAGGTTGGTTGGGAATGAAATTCAATGGTGGAAGAAGGTCTGGAACAAGCTTTCTTGGCCAAAATGTAATTGTTTTGTTTGGATGTTGGTCTAGAATCAGCGTTTGACTTGGGATAACATTCGGAAGAGAGGTTTCTAGGGTCCTTCTATTTGTGTTATGTGTGGGGCTAATGAGGAGGACTCTACTCACTTGTTTTTTCGTTGCTCTTTTGCCCTCCAGCTTTGGCATTTTTGGTGGGGTGCTTGGAAAATTCATTGTGTTCATGCTTCCTCCTTGATTGATTTTTGGTAGGGGATGGGTCGGCCCCCTTCGGTGGCGTCCTTTTTGCAGGATGTGTGGTTTGTGGGGCCTATCTTCTTATTGTGAAAAATTTGGTTGGAACGCAATCGAAGGATATTTCGTGGAGAACGGAGGCTGGTGCAACAAATTTGGCAGCGATTATTGGGCATGGTTCAAGAAACAGTGGAAGCTAGGTGTGAAGTGGAATTCCCTTTGGTGAAAAGGGATACAGAGTTGGTGGAGAGATTAGGGATTCAGGGGTCGTCTTTGGCTTTGGCAAGGGTTCGGAGAGGACGACGAGAGAAGCAAAAAATTGATAGAGATGGCAAATGGCAACTTCCACCATATGGTGTTTTGAAGATCAACACTGATGGATCTTCAAGGGGCAATCCAGGACCGGTTGGTATTGGGGGGATTGGTAGGGACTCTTTGTGCTCGGTGATCTTCCTTTTTTCGATCTATGAAGGGACACAGATCATCAACCTGGTGGAAGGGTTGGCTATTCTTGACGCTCTTGAGAGAGCTCATGCTTTAGGATGGAGAAGGATTGTTTGTGAATCTGATTCCCAGATATTGATCAATCTGCTTATTGAGCAAAAAGTGACAGATGTCAACTGGCAATTGGCTAGGGTTGTGCAACAAATTTTGCGGGTTAGTTCTTTGATGGAAACTGTGACTTTTGTCCATATTCCACGCGAGTGGAATAGGGCAGCTGATTGTTTGGCGAAATGGGCTTCTGAGCATGTTGAGGGATGGAGAATTGAGGAGTGGGAGTTGGTTCCACAGGAGCTTCGTCTTCATTTAATGAATATTCTTGCTGCAGATAGGGCTAGGAGTGGTGACAGATGATGGTGTTGGATGTTTATTCTTAGTTTGGTTTGTTGTGCTTGTTTTTCCTTGGGACCTCAGTCCTTTGTTTCCTTTGTAATTTTGCTTTCTGATTTTTTGATCCGGTGGATATTTTCAGTGAAAATTGAAGTGTCTCATTTCTCTCCAAAATCTGCACCATCAGAAATATCTCGGCGTCTTGATTCCAACGCAACTCGGACAGAGCGAAAAGGAGTCCGTTTGTGCAAGTTATGGCCAGTCAAAACCTTGGGTCAAACTGGGATCAGAGGGCGTCCAGGAAGTGAAAAAAATGATGTTGTCAAAAGTCGTTGAAGTTGGCATCATCGCGAAGAGCTCGTCGAGACGATTTTGGCAGCGTTTGTTTCGTCGAAATCTGACATCGGAAGCTCAAGATACAGCTGGTCAAAGTTTCAGGTTGACTTGGTGGACTGAAGGTACAGTGATGACGTCATCATCCGTACAGCTAACGTTAGCACGTGGTACGAAATCTAAAAAGGACCAATCAGAAGCTGACATGTGTCCATCCGTACAGGTGACGTGGCATCTCCGTATTTGGTCAGCGTACAAGTGGCAGTCCACGTGGCAGTTGAGTCAGCGTGCACGTGGCATCCAGTCAGCATGCAGGTTGGTGTACACATCAGAATGTTTGGCGAATAAAATGTTGACACGTGGCAGGTTTCCGGCGCGACGTGTGTCCCTCTCTTCCATCCGTCGGCGAGTTCGTTTGATTGTTTCGGTTAACAAAATATCAGTTATCGGGTTTGAACCCGTGACTTACCACATACGAGCCAGTTGGCTTGCCGTTGGACCGGCCGGTGGCCGTTTAAACTATGTGGAGCGCATATTTGTTTTGTTATGTGTTCGGAGCGGCGGTAAAAACAAAAGGAGGTTGGCGGGGTTGGAACCCCCGACCAACCATTCACCAAAATTGGTCTCTAGCGACGGGCCGCGTATGGCTGTCTAAATATATGTGGACTCACATTTTTTTTGTTGTATGTTTTAGCCCGAAGCCTTAACAAATGGGTTCTTTTTGTTGTAAAAAAACAACCCCACATTAAATAACCCAAATACCAAAAGACAAAAGGGGTTAGGAAGAGGTTATAAACGAAATGTAAGGGGGGTTATGCATTTATTAAGGAGGTTTTAGCTTTTTTAGGCTAATTGTATGTATAAAAGAAGGGGGGTATGCTCTTAGGAGCTAATAAGAATTTTTTTTCAGGTGATGAAGTCTTGAAGCTGAGGACACGAAAGAGAGGTGCTGGAGATTTTTTTCAAGCCATTTTTGTACGTTGGAGCCTTGTTATGCTGCCGAACTGATGGTCTTGGTGCATCATTTGTAATTGATTTTGGAGTTAATCGGATCGGTCTCTCTATTGGAGTGGACCCAGAGACGTAGTCACATTTGTGACGAACTCCGTTACCAATTTGTTTGCACTTCTTCTCTCCTCTCTCATTTTCTTATTTGTCACTTTAAGTTTCAGTTTTTAATGCATAATTATGATAATGTATGCATGAATTTGTAATTCCACAAAGTTGTTGAAATCAAGCATTTAATACTGCAATCTAGTCTAGATCCGTATATAGATCATTTTCAATAAAGTTTTTACCCCTTTTTTATAATCTAAACCAGGTTGTAGCATAGGAAAAACATTCTCATGCAGAAGTACCATTTTGTTGCATGGCCTAGTAGCAACCCATCAAAAAAATTCTTTCTTCCCCAACAGAGTTGCCAAAAATCTATTAGCGAATGGATTGGCACTTTTAATGTAATACTTCAAAAATTAACTCTATTTCCTAGGATACGAAAGGGCCAATATCACTAACAACTCCAAAAAGGTCACAATTGCATTTGTGACTTTCCTCTAAATTTTAGAGGTACATCTCCCTCGTGTGATTTGATTTATTTGGGTATGATTTCAACCAGAAAGTAGAAAAAGAATCATGCACTAATTCATAAATATGAAATTAGTGTAGGAAAATTGAAAAGACCACAAACCATTAAGCACAAAGACGTAAACAACCAATGATCACTAGAGAAATGTATCAAAAATTTATTATGATCACAATAAAATGAATACAATGTCAAAGAGGACATCCCACATAGAGAACATTATCGCATCACCCACACAACCAATAGATTGGTACAATACACACCATATTCATAACTCGCAATTCACAGATTGAAAGTAATTGCAAACATGAATAAATTCAAAAAATGTTCATCTTCCCTTATTACATCATGGTGTACTCCGAGAAAATTCGGACCCTTACAAAAACATTTTCATCAAACATATAGGGAAAGTCCCCAAATCTTGGAGGTTACCAAAACAATTGCCAAATAGAGTGATAGTTTCTTGCCAGCTAATCGCCCACCTTGGAAGCCAATAGATAGAAGCACATTAATGGTCAGGAATAATCATCATTACATATTCCCATTAATACGATTTGACAATCGCCCAAACATTTCTTGCTCAAAATCTTGCGTCATGGTAGGTTATATTTGCAATTGATGTAGTTCCCAAGAGCTGAATTAAATGATGAATCCATATTAGCACATGCTCACATGCGCAAACTATCAAGATGGAGAAACAACTTGGAAAATTAAATAAATCCTTGTCACATCAACATTTAACTTATGCCACCTCATTTTCTTTTCAATTTTCACGTCCCAATGAAATCTAGCTTAGATATGCCCCCCTTGATTTCTATAAATTTGTTGAAAATAACCACATTTTACCAACCAAATGATATTCTGAAGATGGTGAGTGCACAGAGTGATGTTTCAATAATGACTTCACAATGATCGAAGAAGTTGAGTGTAGCCCCTTCTTCAGGTTGTTGTCAGATCAATTGAAGGAGGCCTTCATTATCCAGAGTTGCACATGTGCTTAGTACAACCCTAATTTGCTTTATGTTTACCTAAATAGATGGTAAGATGTATTACAGATGATAAATAGTGTGATTGTACACGACAATATTCTTGCATTTCATTCTGACATTTTCTCGTGGATATGAATTTGAACCTTTTGGGGCTTAGAAAGAAATAAAGCTAATGTGTTGGTAGATTAAAGTTGTGGGGGTTGTTATTAAAGGATAGCTTATTTTTGGAGGGCATTTAATTAGAAGTCATGTGGGTGTAAGTGGGGTTAGGGTTTAGGAACCCTTATCCAAGTTTGAAATTCGGATGGGTTCTTAAATGGGCATTTAAAGAGGGTTGTTAGTCAATTTCCCTAGTTGGGATGCAAAAAAAAACCCCTTAGGGTCTGTACCATAGTGGTAGGGGTCAAGTAGGCATACAATAGTGCCCCAAGGACATGATTTGACCCCTGAAAAGTCCTCATAATAAAGAGTGGCGAATTTTGAGGAGAGGAAGAGATGAAAAGATTAAGGGGTTGTCCAAGTGCATGTTCCCCTCTTTAATGAAGAAAGACCCTCATTGATGGAGGGAAGTACTCTCCACACCTCCCCATCCAAGGGTTGCAAGTTGAAACTCCTATATATTTTGTAGAGGAAGAATGAGTGGGGTGTTACCCACTTCTCCTTTTAGAGGACTCTAGTTGAGAGAGAAAAAAAGATAAGAGGAGAGGAGTTATCCCCCTTAGGAGATGGTGATGAAGATAGCTTAGCTCGGAAAGGAAAGGAAGATGGAGGAATGTAATTCCTTCAACTAAGTAAACAAATAAGTTTTCCTGTAGTGCCCCGTTGTTAGTGTTGTCGTTGTGTTGTTTTCTGACTCGCTATGAAGTCAAGTATTGCTTGGTATTCTGTTCATTCGGTTAATGGATTGATTAGTCTCTTGATTGATTATTATATTAAACTAAAGATTATTAATGTTAAAAGGCATTTTGATAATTAAAAGTAGATGCTTTAATGTAATTGAGGTATTGATTAAATAAAATATTATTAATGTCCTTAAATTAAAATTATGATTTAATTAGAAATATAAAATATATATATATTAATTAATGTGAGGTGAAAATGGAATTAAAAGTTAAAGTTAAAATTAATAAATTAAATATTTTAAAATTGATTAATTAAGTGTAAATAAATAGAATATGTTTATAAATAAACATATTGGAAAAGTGGTGGTGAACGATAGATGAAATAAAATAAAAATAAATGTGTAGATAACTAGAGTGAAAACTGAATAAATAAAAAGATAAAAAATAAAAGATGCATGCACATTGTGCATTCAAGATTAATTATTGAAATTGATTAATTGCAATTAAAAAGAGGGGCTTTTCAAAATATATGAAATGAATCTTGATTTTTCCTTCCCGTGAATAACTTTCTTGTTTTTTTTTTAAAGCTTTCCTTTTGTTTGGGGTTGGAGGTTTTGGAATTGAATCTTTGGGCAGTGTTGTTGGAATTTTATACAAGACCATAGTTATCAGAACCGCAGCCAATCTCAGTGGAGAAGAAAAGGGGGACGGGCTATTGGCACAGGGGATGGGAGCAAATTCACGAAGAGGTAAGTGAATTATTTGAGGGCTTTGCATGTCTGAATATTATTATCTGCAAATCATTTCTTAAGCCGATGTAGAATGTTTATAGATTTTCTTCTTCTTATCTCCTCGGTATAAAGGCTGTGTTAAGTCAACCATTCAAGTTACTCACCTTAGGCATGCTCGGCCCAAACACTTCATCGCTGCCTTGAAAATTCATGCTGGAATCTTTTCCTTCTTTTACACCTCTCGTACGATTTCATATGCTTTCAAATAAGACAGCCTTGCTGGAACCAGAAGCGATATAATTACTAATGATTCTTGGTTTACCTGAGAGTTCTTGTGTTCGTCAATTTTATTAAGAAAAACATGTTGAGTCGCGGATACTTTTGGGCATTAAGACAAATATTTCGTGTACCTTGTCTTTGCTTACATGTTGCATGCATATCTCCAAGCTTGCGTTAATTTAGTGCAAGCCTATTTCTCAGATTGTTTCATTTAGCATCACCAATAATCTCCACCAGATCATTGTTGTTGTTTTAAATGTTTAAAATCAAAAAAGTTTGCAGCTCTTAGAACAATTTCTCTTGTTGCTGGTATGTGCGTGCATGTATACTAGCGCTTCTAAAACAACGAAATCTGCTTTACACACTCTCTTGTCAGCCACTACAGTGGAATTCTACTGTATACCAGACATTCATGTTTGCTTGAAGGTTTCCTAAGTTTTCATCAAACCCTACCGACATTTCATTTCCCCCTTATCTATATCAAATCAAAGTCTTAAACTATTCTCTGGAGAAGTTTTTAATTAACTATGCAAATATTTTAATCTGTAAATCCTGTTAGTAGTTGTCGGCATGGTTGTGTTTTATTTGAGGCCAAAATAGGACCTTCTCGTGTCATCAAACTTGATCAACTTGATCAGGATGCCTGCAATATTTTCAATTTGAGAATTTCATATGATTGCAAAAACTGTCATCTCCTTTATACGTTAGTTAATATCAAGTATGGAGAACAATGACTTTAATAATCCTTCTATTCGTTATGAACAGAAGGTTGTATCAAGGTCTTATTAACGTAATCCAAGTTCACAGTTTTTATAGACTATCGATAACCCAGTTGTTTGCATCATGATAGACTTTCTTAGGATGATTATGGGAGACAATTCGATGTAATAGATGCTCTTGTTGGAGACTTGAAATTTCATATTAGTACGCACCTAGTTCGATGAATTTAAAATCTAGTTTGCATTCTGTTTTCTGCGATTTCACTCTTTGGTATGTCAATTCCTTGATCAGATTGCGAATATAACCCACATCGATGGCTTTGGCCTACCTTATGTTTTGCTTGAAAGATTATTAGCCGATAGAGGTTACCTTGTGCAGCCTGTCTCCCTCCCAGCCGCGCGCCTCTCCTTCCTCTAGGTGGTTGTTTTGCAACTTTCTAATGGCCTATGTTTTTTTTAATCGAAACGTTTGATTAATATGTTTAAAGTTATTTGATAAACTTGAATCATGGCATGTTCCCTTCTTGGGTCGACGATATAATGTTAGTGATTATAATTCACTCTTGACAAACTATACTCTTCAATTAGTGATTTCATATACTATGAACAGGGATTACTCTCCATCCAAGTTTATCCTTAATAAACATACCTTGTCCCTTATCTCATTCAGATTAGGTTTTCTTGGTTGGCTCAGATTACCTATATTTATATATTGGAAATAGATGAGAATTGATTTTTAACGTGTAACTTGGTATTTCTATATACACATATGCTTAGTAGTATAAGGCTTAATATAGATCATGATATAGAGGTACCATTAATATAGATTAAATGATAATCTTATAACATAGTATATTTATTTAGATAATATTTGAGAGTACCGTAAAGATCAAGTAATTAAGTTTAAAATTTGTAGGTACCTTATATAGTATTTGTGTATATATATATTATCTATTATTGAATTTATTTTTTAATTTGTCTTTATTATTGTAATATATATATACATTTATTTTTATTTAGAGTCTTTGATGCTAAATTGGAAGATTTTATAAATATGAAAATTAGAATATTTTGTCTTGAAATCAATTGGTGTTGTTAGAAAAATCAAATAAGGAAAATTGGCTTTCTAATATAGATAATTGGAGGATTTGTTCTAGGCTAGCTTTGGGTAAGTTGATGAATGTTGAGTGCTCTTATGATGATATTATTGTTGAACTATAAATTTACCACGTCAATTATTTAAATAGTTGAATTGATAAATTAGATTATTGGGATCATAGTCATTTGAGATTTATGGTGGGAATGTTCGATTAAGTGGAGTTGGAAAATTAGTATTTGAGTTAGAAAGAAATGTAACTAATAATTTCCTTGGATGTACCATTTAGTTTATTGTAATATTTGTGTTGAATTTAATGTTGATTTGATATTGTTGTGTTTGACTATATGGTTGTCTAGTGGTTTAAGTGTGAGAAGTTTATCCTTGATTATCGTATTGTATTGATTTCTCTTACTAATTTTGTTTATTTGTTGCTCATTTAGTGAGGTGTTGAATTAGGGAAGATGAAAAGCTTTTGTTTTGAGGTTGGTTTTGATTTTGAGATCATGTTATTGTTGCCACTTCGATGGGGGAACCATTGTGTTAGTAATTTGTTAGTCTTCCATAGGTTGGGGAAAAAAAATTCTTTATGATTGGCTTCTCTTGTTGGTTCTTGGTGAATACTTGATTCTATACTTGGTTTATGATTATGTGGGTTATGGCCTTGCACTATGGAGTTGTTATCTGTGGAGACTTTGTGTGAGTTGGTGCATGTCTCGCTTTATGTGATAATTCATGTGGTTTTATATGGTGTGCAAGTTGGCTTACCTAGTGAGTGGATTATAGAGTCTTTTTGTTTCTAGTAGGGGGGTGGCTCTCAATGGGGGTTTGGCGTACAAAATGGCAGGTTCAGGGTAACTCATTGAGAGTTTCTTAATCAATAATAACCTAAAATAAATTAGGGGGAACTGGGTAGTTCACATTAATCAAGATAACGCCTCACTCATGGCTCAAGTGCTTATTTAGGCTTGATATGTGTGAGAAGGCCTAGAATGGCAAGATCAACTATCTGGTCTGACAAGAAGGTAAGTTGATCCTGCATAAGTTTGTATGGGGGTCTGACAGTTGGTAGAGGTGGTCCAAGGTAACCCAGGATGGGGGTCTGATAGCCTAGGAAGGTTATGCCAGGGTAACCCATAGCAAATTATGTGATGACACTCCTCCCTATAGCAACCTTGTATGCCTTGTTTGTTTTCCCCTTGTTGTTCTTGTACCTCTAAGAGGTTGTTTCTTTATATTTTGTTTGTTACTTTTGTATGTTGGAGTCATATTAGTCTGTCTGCTTGACTGTTTGTGTAGTGGGTCCTTATTGTCATCTCCTAGCACGAGGGGTGGACCTTAGGGTTTCACATGGTTGGGTGGAATGTGTTATGCACTCCATTGGGTTCCCTTCTTCGTTAATCATTCATGTGGCGGCTACTCTTGATGATGTGGACTACTACACTTGTTCTAGTTCGAGTGGATCATCTTTTAATTCCTGTAAGAATTGATGAAGTATTTTGTGAGTGAAAATCTATAATAAAATATAGTAAAATAAGTCTAATATAAAATAAATATATCATAGACCCCTCTATGAGGGGATCGGTTCCTACACCCCTCTGTGAGGGGATTAGTTCCTTCAGGGAGCTGCATGAAACTTGCTCAATATATAAATCCATACAAGCCAAACAAATTCAATCACTCAAGTATGAAGAACTTTGCACAGTTTGGATTTAATTTCAAACAATCAATAGACTTTGCAATCTTCCCTTTCCATTATTAATGAAATTAATAAAAAAGTCAAAAAGACTTAATTACCTAGATCAATTCAAAATTTTAATTGCCTAAAACACTCTCTACCAAGGATAGTCACATTAATGCTCAATCTTGCAACGGTATTGTGAAGGTGGATTGTGGATCTGAGGCAAGGAAGGTCCAAGAATCCAACAAAGAACATACAAACCAAGCAGCTTAGCTCAAATACACTCACACAGAAGACAGAATGAACCTAGAAATAGAAGATCTTTGTAAATATAGTTTATTCACATGGTCGTGTTCCTTACAATGTAAGGCACAGGCCCGATACTTAGTGCATAGTCTTGATACTTGGTGCATAGGCCTACAAAATGGTGCAAGGCCCAAAATCAGGGGCTGGCTTAACCAGCACACTCTAAGGGTTGACTCTTTTGGTGCAGCGTCAGATGGGACCCACTTAACTAATCTTCTTAACCCCGCCTTTTTCTTAATTAGTTTTGTAGCAATTAACTGTGCAATTTCGTCTATCAACTTGTTAAAAAATGAGTTGGAACCATCACGTTTTCAAGGTTCTGCAACATGGCTCGGTATGGTTTAAGAAACTCTTTCTTTACTTAATTTTAAATGTATATTTATGCTGGAAAATTCTATAGTGGCATTAGGTGTAATTTATGATTTATTAAATTAAATAAATTACTTTATTTGTTTCTTTTAAATTTTTGTGTTTCTCATTTAATTATATAAAATAATTAAATAAATAAAATTTATTCATATTTTTTAATTATGAATATGTTTATATATATGTAATAATTCAAATTATTATTAAAAATTGATATTTTTATTCATATATAAATAATTATTCAAGGGATGAAGATGTTAAGTAAAAATTAAAAATTCTTATCTTTAAATTTAAATTTGACAATCATTAATAGTAGTTAGATTTAGATCTATTGAAAATTGTGGTATTTGAATTGTATTGAATAATTGTGATGGTATATTTTTAACCCTATAGTGGAATTATCAAATGGTGGGGGAAAGTTTTGGATTGTTGAGGGGACTTTTAGGACCACGCAAAAGCTAAAACTTGAATGAAATGTCAAGAAAGAAAAGAAAATAAGTGTGACAAAAGAGGGGCATGATATGAATTAACTATTAAACCTTCTCAACTTGTAATGCCTCAACGACCCACATAAATGAAAAACCAACTTATCATTGTTAGTAGCAACTAACAAGTGGGAAAAATCTTGCTCACAAACTAAAAGTTTTTGCTTTCAGACCTAAAAGGAATAGGTGCATGAAGAGGGTTTTTACTTTTAATCCTAAAAAGAATAGGTGCATGAAGACTTGATATGTCTTAAGGGAACCTACAATTCAATATTGATCAAACATTACTTGTATAACTAAAATTATTTATTTGACCAATATTGAACTTATATCAAGTTTTCAAAAAGTTAAATGAAAACAAATAATTTATTTTAAATTTTACTTAATTTTTTTTACATAAATATTATTTATAATATCTATCTAAACTTTGAAATAGATTCTTGGACATATAAACACATAAATAAGTAGAGAGATAAGAAAAGATAAACATTATTTATTCTATTACTTAAAAATAATTTTATTTTATACATTATTATTTCTAATTGATTTTTTTTTTAAGTTTCTAAATAAAAATAAAAATAAAGTATTATACAAAGAGACATAACTACAATGACACCAAGAGTCGAAGTGTAATGGAACTATACAATAGTCATTAAGTAAATAAAATAAAATAACTCCTAAGTAAATAAAACTAGCATGACTATATTTACAAAAACTATTTCATTAAAAACATTAAAAACTATTTTATTTTTCATAGAAATAAAAATAATAATATACAACATGCCAATAACTATAAAATATTTTTTTTATTTTGTGTTATTTAATAATGATCACTCATGTATTATGTTTGCTATTAAATAATGATTTGACATGTAAATGGCTATTACATTTAAGCTAAAAGATTTTATTAAAATACTTACATCATTACTATCCATTCCTTTTTATAGTATAATTATGTCTCTTAACATTATTAATAATGAAACACTTACTTTTGATGCATTAAAATGAATAACAAATTTAAATGCATCATTCTTGGTTCTTGCATATATTTTTTGATCTTTTACACACATTTTTTTGGTTGACTTAGGTGAACATGTCCCCTTGATCTATATAATGAAAATCCTTCCATGAGTATTTTTGAATGCTATATGTCTTTGATATATTACAAAAATCTTTGGAGTTGACCTAGGTAAAAATGTTCCATTTTGATATGATGATAATTTTTCCAAGGTATTTGTAAATATTGTGAGTCTACAAATATTAGAAAAAAATAAAGAAAACAAATATCATTCGGGTAAGTTATAGAATAGAAATACACACTAAGCAAGGTCAAATCCATGCACATGGAATAAATACATGATTGTTGAGTGGACCCAAACCCATAAAGTCAAAATTAGTGATATCAAAGAGATTTAGTAGACATTTCACTCACAAAAAAGTACATTTTAGCAGGCTAATAACAATCAAGAACATATTCTTTATCAAATGACATTCATTCATAAATCATATAAGAAGTATCTATACCACTATTTTTTCTTTTCTTAACTTAACATTTAATATGAAAATACAATAATCAACAAAATTACACACAACCCTTAATTATTAGTTTGTACTAAATTACACTAAACTATAAATATATTGTTTGATTTATTTAGACTAAATTTATCTTTATCAAATTGCATTCATTTTCTAATCATAAAATTAAATATCCCTATTCATTATAATTACTCATATTTTAACATTTAATACCAAAATTAATTAATCCACAAAATTAAACACAAGTTTTAATTATTAATTATACTAAATTATAGATATGTCATTTTATTAATCTAGAGTAAATTTAACATACATATACTAATATAGATATCTTAAGTACATCTATTTAAAAAACACTTAGAGGTATCCAAATTGAATTATTTTATTTTGCTTAAAGAGTTATTTGATTTTACTTTAGAAATATTTAAGGATTATTTTATTTTATCTATCTTTTTTAAATTTATTTAATATATTTCATTATACAACTATTTCAAAATTATTTTGTTTTACTTTAATTATATTATTGATTTTATTTTTATTTGAAGACATATTTGTATTTATATAATAATAATTTAATTTAATTTATTCAATTTTTTATTTAAGAAGAACTATTTTACTAGTGGATGTAATATTAGTTTTATGTGTAAAAAATATCATTCATTATTTCAATAATTTTATTTTATTTTTTACAAGTATTTTAATATAATATATTTAAAAATATATATATTTTGATGTGTAAACAATTGTCAATGTAAGTTTAAAGATAAGAATTTTTATTTTTACTTGACATCTTCATCTCTACAATAATTATTTATATATGAATAAAAATATCAATTTTTAAATTTAATATTAAATATTATAAAAAAAATTTATTTAATTAAATGAGAAACACAAAAAAAAGTACAAAATAAAAAATCATAAATTACATCTAATGCCATCATAGAATTTTCCAACATAAATATAAATTTGAAATTAACTAAAAAAATTATTTCTCCTATCTTTCAACTCTTTTTTCTTCCCACATGAGATTAAAATCCAACTCTAAGTACATTTACCTTACACAAAAAAAAAAAAATCATTTAAACCATGCCAAGCCATCCTGCAGAGTGCAGACCCTTGAAAATTGTGATGGTTACTGCACGGTTAATTGCTAAGGAACGGTAACAGAAAAAAGTAGGGTTAAAGAAGAATGAGAAAAAAGTGAAGTTAAGAGGGCCCCATCTGACGCAGCACCCAAAGAGTCAACCCTTAGAGTGTGTTGGTTAAGCCCAAACCAAAATCAGCGATCAATAGGTCTTTACAAATTTTGCCAAAATATGGAACTTTTCTCGAACAAGAGTTGACCCAAACAATGGGAGGATCTGTGTGCAAATAATCAGCTTGAGCTCATTACCAACCACAAGAATCAAGCTTGATAAAGCGATATAACAAAGGTAGGTTTCCTTTGAAACATAGAATGAGTGCATAAAATGAACAGATCTGTAAAAATATACAAGGCTGTAAGATACAATATGACACATAAAAAAAATGTATGCAGAATACTGGGAATACAATTCGATCCTTTTGGTAGAACAAAATGAAGTATATTCTCTAGCCTTTTGTATAAGGATGAATGCATTCATCTCAGTAAACAACTATAGACTAATTAAAATAATTCCTCCACCCTCTATGCAGGAATAACATCTCAACTGTCCCCATTCGGCTCCCTACACAAATAATGCATTCATACTAGTTATAGCAAAGAAATTTTAACCACATTCAGAAGAGAATAAATGAATGATTGTATACCAAAGGGTGAGCTTTCCCCCCAAGCTACAAAGTGTTGTATTGGAGTGCAAACTATTCCTCTATTTCTCTTGCTTCTATCACCCCTTCTTAAGCTCTCTGAGAGACCAGAAATATCTCCACACCACTGCCTATTTTTCTTACCTTTCCTGAGATAACAAAGCCTTGGATGATTAGGGTTATATTGTTTCATTTGGAAGATTTGAGGAAAGTCAAGGAAAAAAAAAACAAAATTTGATATGCCTCATAAGCACAGCTTAGGCGTGTACTCCTCCACATGTATGAATGAATGAAGGTTTTTAATAGCGTCCACGAGGCCAAACAGCCTATGGGACCCACAGATCAGCAACAAAACGGAACAACTCCCGAAATAGAAACCACCGCCCACCAGTTACTTGATCTTCCTTTCCTTTTGTAATTTGGATCTTCTGGTATGTATTGTTACCAAGTAATCAACACTTTTCGATGTACTCTCTGCCTCAAATAAGCTATTTAAAGTATCCACATTGAGAATCTCGATATAATTGACTCGGATATCCAAATAGGCTGGACATTCCATGATGTAATGCCATTTCGTCTCTACAAGCCCTAAAGTACAGAACCCGCATGTCCTATCAGCCCATTCTTCTTTAGGTGTCGTCCATCTACCAGTTTCACATCTCAATTGGTGCGAACTAGTTCTTAGCTGAGCTATTAGCATTTTTGC
Source organism: Sequoia sempervirens (assembly GCA_007258455.2). Classification (NCBI taxonomy): domain Eukaryota; kingdom Viridiplantae; phylum Streptophyta; class Pinopsida; order Cupressales; family Cupressaceae; genus Sequoia; species Sequoia sempervirens. The sequence continues at coordinate 24,098 of VDFB02038650.1, forward strand.
TTTCCATTTTATTTCTACACCTATATAGTTTTTTTTAGTATGGTCATATGAGGGATTAAAGTGCTTGATGTAATACTCTCCTTTTCTTGATAGCTCCCTAGTCCACATGCTTTCTTTAACTTTTTGTTGCACATACATTTTGATTGCCTTAATGTTATTTGGGAAATTATCTACGCTAATACCCCACTTGCACAGCCACTTGTTATTTTGCTTCATCCACGTGCTCTTCCTTCTATTCAATTTCTCTACTGCTGCCATTTTAGGCCAACGAGACACCTCCATGTTCTCCAGCCTCTTTAAATAACTTAGTAAACGAATCATAGCCGATGTCTCCACAGGTAAGGCCCCAGCCTCTGCTAGGACAATCTCATAGGGAACAGACGATTTTTATTTTTAGGCTACTTGTGATTAAATGTTTTTGTAGTCTTTTGATTTGTCTCCACTTCATTGCTGAGGTATTGCCACCCCAAACTTCACACCCATAAAGAACCACCAGCACCACTAGTAACCCAAAGAGGGTTTTCTTCGTTTTCTAGTCCCATAATTCAACACTCCTACATTTGTTTTGCAAAGAGTATAAAGCTTTCCAGCCACCTTGAATCCTTTTTGCTCTACATGTCTCCCAACTAAGCCTATAATGAAAATCAAGGCCAAGGTACTTATAATCGCTAACCACTTGCAAGGGGCTGCCTTCAAAGACAAATTCTAAAACTTCCTTCTTTCTTTTCAAGGTAAATATCATAACCTTAGTTTTGCTGGTGTTCACCTGCATCCCAACCTCTTCACAAAATAACTCAAGAGCTTTCAAGTGCTCCCTCAAATCATGCGCTATTTTTTCCATTAGAATAAGGTCATCTGCATAGGGTCATCCCACAATAATGGGTTACACTTTTTGGCCAAACTTGACATTGAAATCAACATTTTCAGATAAAACTTCACTTTCTGACACTTATAGTAGGTAAACTATTAGGAATTTGAAAATGATGTTAGTGATTTGTGAGATTTTGTTTGTAGATTTTAAATATATTTTTAAAATTGGAATTAAATTGTTTTTTTTTTTTTGCGTCTCCTTTGATAACTAGTTTTTAATAGTAAACAACATTTTTTAAAAGTGATGTGTACTTCGACACGCATAACTTTTTTTCTACAAAGGATAAAATTTTGATTCTTTTTAATTTAGGTTGCTAACATTGGTATCTATTGGTTTCATTTTGTTTCATAACGTTTTGTTGAATTTTTTTTTTTTAATTAAGTTTTGAAGTCAAAACATTTACAATTTAGACATAGGTGCACTTCGGCACGCATAACTTTTTTGGTATGTATTGAAATTCAATTTTATTTTTTTTGTTAGAACGAGGACATCAATACCTAGAGGATATATATTTTTCAAATTTTTTTCCTCAAATTTACTATTTTTCCACAATGATTTTTCATCGAACTTGAGGTTCGGTGAAAAACCTATGTACAATAAAACTAAAAAATAAAATATAAAATAAAAACAAAATATATTAAATTTATAGTTGTTGGAAAGCACATTTCGATCACTACAATCATCCAACTTGGTTTATCAATTTGACTCCATTTGCACCTCCTTCCGAAGCTTCGATAGTCAAAAAATGCATAAATTTTGAAATGGTGGAGGGGAAGGTGAAAAAGGGGGGTTCATTCGAACCCCCCTTATATGGTGCAAAAGAGGGTTCATTAGAAGGGAGGGTGGTTCATTAGAAGGGGGGAGGGTTCATTAGAAGGGGGGTAGTTCATTCGAACCCCCTTCATTAGAAGGGGTAAACCATTTTAAATTTTTTTATGAGAATTTCTAATTTTTCTTCGTTCGAAAAATTGTAACCCACTATTGTGGGTTTACCCCATATAGCAGCAATTTTATTACATAATTTGTCAATTCAACTCCTCCCCCACCAAAATTGTCTAACCATTCCTCTAATTTGTCAATATACAACCCAAATTGTATCAGACCCGTGAATTTTTGGTCAAGCCTTGCTATGCTAAGCCTGCTGGGAAATCGTCCTTATCTGCAAGCGCCATCGCTGCAGATCTTTTCATCACTTGAGTGTAAGACTTTTTTTCTAGTGGAAAGGCTGCTTGAGAGAGGGTGCCAAGTAAGGTTTTTAAATGAATAAGTAGTTGGCATATTAATTTACCTTTCCTCCTCTTATCTTTGGAGTCGTCTAACCCTTGGTCTTGCGACTCGTTGTGCATATATTTACCATATGCCTCTAATTATATTACGTAAGTCCTTAAGATTTCAAAAGAAAATAAAAAAATATAGGTTGACGTCTCACATAGATAGATACCTATGTAATATTTGAATAGCTTATATTAATTAATTGGATTTCAAGTAGATGAAAGTATTTAAACTACCACACATATATTAAATATTAATATATATAAAATACGCTGAGAGTTATCCTTCTCGAGGCACTTATTTTTCCCAAATTCTATTATCAGGAACATTTATCTATTATTAAGTGGATAACTATAATCTTCAAGATTTATCAATTATTTAATTAACCATTGCAATGTTAACAGATTTAGGAGGATAGGCATGGGCCAGAATAGAAAAGAAAGTATTTAATGTTTTGATACATAAGGATGTCGATATCTATGTAACCTAATTAAATCCATTAAACAAAAAAATAATATCTTTTAATTCTTGAAGGATCGCTTAAAGCATGACCGCCTTGGTGGGATCAATTCTGAATTTTTTACACAGATTAGTCTTTGGTGATTTGCAGTATATGCACTCTCCAAACTTGTTTGTAAATAATGGCAACACATAATCTCCCTCCTTGAGATCTTTCACGCCTTCTCCTACACTCTCAACAATCATGTTTTTAGCCCACATACATCATGATTTTGTCTAATGTAGTTGCAATTGTCTTGGTAAACCTGCATCCAAAAATATTGAAGTATATATATGCTAGTTTGTAAATAATAAAATACATTAAAAAAACTAAACAACTTATATTCAAGTAATAGTATTCTTCATTGGTTAGATTCAATTTCAAATGCATTTTAATGGCTGAGAAGTAAGAATGATTTAAATGTCAATTTGTGCATATTTATAGTGGGTTGTATGATGTGTGTCGAGTAATTACCAAAAATTTATATAATAATAATGATATTTATTTAATTAAAGATCTACTTTTTCTTTTTTTACCCATTTTAACTAAAATAAAATCAACATCAATATATTACATGCTTAAGAAATGTAGTGAACTTTAAAAACAAAAATGGCATTCGTGCAAAACTCAAATACATCTAAACTCTAAAAAATATGCCAACGATTAATTCATTTGCTTATATATATATATATATATATATATATATATATATATATATATATATATATATAATGATGTTGGAGGGTAATACTAAAGATTTGCCTTCAAACCTTTAAATCTTCTATCCAAAAGTTTCCTGAAAGTTTATTCCCACCAAAAAATGCATATTATAAACTATTTTTAAAATTTTATTTCTCTAATTGTATCTTTGGATTGTGTTGTGACAAATCAAAAGGGCATAAAGATGAAAATGTTCTTCATGCATTTGTTATCTTCTTTGCTTATAGTTGTATGAATGTTACAAAAAATAATTGAAGTCATTTACTGTTAAGTTGGGTCATATAATTCACGTTTCAGCTGCCTTTTCTATTATAGAGCCACATTTGTTCTCCATGAACCTAAACTACAAATCTTTTAAGGCTAAATAAGCAAATAAACAAGTTAGATTGAAGAGTTTTGTTATAGAATTAGAGGTATGTATTTTGATCCCTGGTATTTGTTTCTTGATAAAAATCCTTTTAGACAACAGGAATTAGTGCTACTGCTCATCCAACACAACCAAATGTAGATGCAAAAACCAAGCAAGTTGAAGGTCAATTTAGAGTTTTATAGAAATGTAGGAGTTGTTTTGAATTTGATATAGCATATCACTCTAGTATGAATGAAGAAAGTGATTCAGATTTGTAGGATGAGAGCATCGATATCTTTGAAAATCATAAGAAGTTAAGAAATTAATTAAAAATATTGAAGACAATAGTGATATCATATATATCAAAGATTATACTAGCAACACTTTCCTAGAAGATGGTACAAAAAAAACTCAAATCCAAAAACTCAAATCAAAAAATTGAAATCCAAAAACTCAAATCGATATCAAGAAGGAAAAACAAATCATTATGTTTCGTATTATGATTAAAAAACAATTGATTACAAGTAAAATAAGAAATGCAGATACCTACACAATCTGCAATTGTTCCCCTCTCTCAATCACAATCTAAAATTTTGTCTCTCCCTTTTCAAAAATGGTTGCCTCTGGTTTAATGTTAAATCTCTTTTTTAACTCCAACTACATACAAAACTTGTGTCATTAAAATAATTTACTATTGATTGAGGCAGTTTTGAACAAAATAAAACAAGATCCAGATCTTATTTGCAGTAGTATGCAACCAAGCAAATCATCAATCCAATATGCATAAAGTAAACCACGATTAAAGCTTGCATTACCAAGTGAAGCTTCGTACAATTCATACAACATACACTTGACAAATTTGTTTGTAGCTAAATAGTGTACATGCACTCTAAGCTCTTTGTGCATTGTATAGTTGAAGGGTAGTGTTCACATAAGTTTATGTACGAAATGAAACGTTGGCAATACAATTTTAAAACAGCTTTAAAACTAAAAATAATATTAAAAATAACAGCTTATCAAGATTTTAACAATCTATTATCTTAATAATTTTTAAAAGATTTTTAAGAAGATTCTCTTGAATTTTTAATATCAATTTAGTAATTGTCATTTTATTGTAATATTAAATTCAAGATTTTATTTATGTGTAAGCTTTAAAAGTATTCATTATTATCATTATATATATAATATTGTATTTATTTATTTATTTTGTATTAGATATTCAAGTGAAAATATTGTAAATTAATATGTATTTCCATAACAAATATTATAAATTAAAAATCATGTATATTCTAAAAATGTATATTTTAGTTTTTTGAAAATATTCTAAATTAATATGTATTTCCATAACAAATATTATAAAATGATATATATTACTATTATAAATTAGAATACTATATTATATTTCCTTAAAAATGTCATATATAGTAAAACTATAAAAAGATGATGATAATGCATGCTTTTAAAGCTTTACATATTAAAAAAATCTTAAATATAATATTACAATTAAATAAAAATTCTAAATTGATATTAAAAAAATATTCAAGATTATCTTGTCCAAAACGACAAAACAAGAGGAAATTTTCGCAGTATGTAAACTACTTTAAAATCTAATTTAAAAGCATAAATCTATGGATAAATACTTTACTTTGTGACGGGTTAATAGAATAAAAATGGGGAGAATAAAAATGTACACATGTGAGTGTAAAATGTCTCTCGACTTAATATATATAAAAAAAATATGAGTTAGCTATTTATTAAGAGTCTACTATCACATATTACTTATAATTTATATTTTTTTTATAATGATAGGAAATTAGAAAAAGAAAAGAAAAAGAATATATTGATTGATTATATTTATTAAATTTAAATAATAAATACAGATGTATTGTTATTGTTGATTGTTATGTATGGTTAACGTATGGATGATATTCTTGAATCCAATTACGCAGCAATTTATTCTGGTGAATTAAATTATAATTTTATTATTCATTTTGAAATTTGATGTTATCTTGTATTAGGCTTGATTAAGCCCACATACCTGCAATTTTATATTTTCAAAATATAAGCAATTGTAAATGGGGTAAAGTAATATTTTTACATTGTTTGCGTTATCAGTCTAGGTGACACCTTTAAAAAAATTCTGCAACCAAAGTTAAACTCTAAACAGATGAGCCCTTCCTCCTTTCTCCTCTTAGCCTGTCGTGACATCAATGCAAGTTCGTGAGGTATTGGGTGAATCACCATAGTTGTCAGTGCTAGGATAAAAAAAAATATTTTAAAAATTCTTACTCAATGTGGACAAAGGTAAGAAAGAGAGGGATGAATTTAACTTTTACTCCTTTAATTATTCTTGTAAAAAAAAAAATGATCTACGTGTCCCCACTTTCTCTAATTCATATATATTAAAAAGGAAAATTTACAAAAATGTTCTACGTGTCCCCACTTTCTTTAATTCATATATATTAAAAAGGAAAATTTACAAAAACTAACTCTTAAGATTAGAATTAGAAAAATATGGAAAGATTTCAATTATTAGATTTATATATATATATATATATATATATATATATATATATATATATATATATATATATATATATATATATATATGTCTTTTCTTAGAAATTGAATAATTATGGTATTTAATTCATATATATTAAAAAGAAAAAAAGAAAAAAAAAACTAACTCTCAATATTAGAAAATTATGGAAACATTCCAATTATTAGTTTAAAACATATATGTGTTCTTTTACAAGTTGAATAATTATGGTATTTAATTGAAGAAAATGGAAAGTTAGAAAGTATTATTTCTGAATTTTATAAAGTGAAATTTTAAGGTTAATAGTATTAGTTTGTGATTTATTTATTTTGTATAGAGAAAATTTAAAGTTTAAAGGTAATATATATCAATCATTAGTTAATTATGAATTTTAAATAATGATGTTATAAAATATTGATATAAGAAAATAATAATAGTTAAGTGTTGATTAATTTTATTTAAGCGATTATAAGGTAGAGGTGGAATATTGTCATTAAATAATTAATTTTAGAGTTTATATTAATATTTATTTATTTTTATTATTTTTATTTATTTAAAGTAGAAACAAAAATAAATAAATAAATAAGAATAGAAGATCATTAATAGAAAATATTAATGGGTAAGTCAATGGATAGAGTTATCATTGCTTGTGGTTTTAACTTGATGCTAACATTATTTTTATGAATTGCATGTCAATTAATTGATGGTGATTTAATTAAAGTTAAAATTGTTTGTGGGATTAATTGTAGTAACTTCTCTTTCACTCAACGTACACCATGGTTAGTGTTCCCCTTGAATACTAGGAGTGGTTAATTAGCTTAATATATGGTTTTAAAAAAAAATTGGGTTTTTCTAGCAAAAATTTGGGCTTGATAGGCATTCCCTTCCAAACTTCATATGGTGTTTTGCTATTGTTCACCCTTATTTGTGCTTGGTTTAAAATCTAGACTATCATATACACCACTTCTCTCCAGAAGGTGCTAGAAATATTAGACTCATTTAAAATATCTCTTGCCATACCTTGAACTATTCTTTTTTTCCTCTCAACAACTCCATTTTGTTGTGGAGTTCTTGTGGCTAAATATTATCTTTTTATTCCATGTTGTTCACAAAAAAATATAAATTCATTTGAGGTAAACTCTCCTCCTCTATCAGATCTTTGGTGTTTGATTCTTAACCCAATTTCATTCTCTACCAAAGCTTTAAATTCCTCAAATCTCTCAAAAGCTTCATATTTTCTTTTAGAAATGTAATCCAAGTCATCTTAGAATAATCATCAATTAATAGCATGAAATAACTCTCACCTTGCAAACTTTTTGTCCTTGTTGGCCCATATAAATTATCAGTATGTATTAGGTTCAAAGGCTTTGATGTAGAGTACTCCTTTGATTTGAAACTCATCCTTGTTTTCTTTCCAAACTGGCACTATTTGCATATAGTATTGGGAGGCTTTGTTATCTTCAACATGTCCCTTATGGCTTGCTTATTTTTGATCTTCACAATATTTTCAAAGTTCAAATGTCCCATCCTTTTGTCCCACAACCATCTCTCATCTTCTTGTGCCATGTAGCACTTTTCTCCTTTGACTTCACTAAGGATATAAAGATTGTTTGCAATTCTACTAGCATCTGCAACAAGTTTCCCTATTCTTTTCTTTCTATTTTCACAACCACTAGGATGAAATGTGAGAGTGTGCCCTTGATCACACAATTGACTCACACTTAGAAGACTATTCTTCAACCCTTGGACATATTTAATAATTTCCAGTCTTTTTCTTTTCATTGTCAAAACTAAGAGTGCATGTACTTGTTATCCTTATCGTAGCATTATCTCCAAACTTCACAATGCCTCCATTTGTTTCCTTCAAAGTGAAGAAATTTATTTTATCCCCTATCATGTGGCTTGAGCACCCACTATCTATATACCACTAATTTCCTTTATTTTTCACATGAAGGGTTGCTTGCACTAGCATAGATTTTTCCTTCATTTCATGCTCTAGCTTCTTCTTCCAAACTTTTGTAGATTAATCTTTTAGACTATCATGAACATCCTCCTTGTTTTGTTTTGGAGGTTCCACAAAATTACTTCTACAAGAACATGCAGTATGGCCAAATTTATTGCACTTGTATCACATAATTTTGTAATCAATTAGAGGAGAAAATGGATTATAGTTCCTCTTTAAGAAACTAAAATCCTTCCTTGCACAAACTCTACAATCCACCACTTTATGGCCAAACTTATAGCAAAAGAAACAATAACCATAAAATGAATGTTGAAGCTTGTTCATTTGTGCTTTCCTTTGAGGAAACAGTCTTATAAAATTTTCATTGTTTCCTTTGTGAGGAATAATAGGAGGGGTGAATCAATGTAAGAGTGGGTTTCATCAAGAAAGTAAAGAAACAATTATTTTATGATCACTTAAGTAGGAGTAGGAAACATAAGGCTATATATGAGCCAAAAACTAGTATGTCGAGTGAGTCATGATCACTAATATGTAAGAAATTATAGCAATGTCATATCTAATGAATAAAGGTCCCTAGTTTGACCAAAAAGGTAGAAATAAAATAAAATGGCAATGTAAATGGATAAGGAAGAAAGGAATTTTTTCCAAGGTATAAGACATGAAGATAGATTTTTAAAAGGGGAACATGATGGGAGATTCCCCTAGTAGATATTAGAGAATTTTTCCTTTAAGGGATGGGAAAACAAGTAATGCTCAAGATAGGAATCAAAAATCATATAAGAGAAATAAAATAGTAATATGCATGAGAAAAGATAAAGTGAGCATAAGAAAGGAGTACAAGCTTGTTAAGGTGATACCCCCCATTGTATGAGAAAAGATATATACTCTCAAGGGAAGGGAGAAAGGAGGAGGAAAAAAATATCATACTATAATTTGTGAAAGGGTAGGTGTATTTAATTGTATAATGAATCATATCATGTTGTTTAGTATAGGAGGAAGTATGCATATAAGAATAGAATGTATAAAATTATGAGTTTATATCATATGTGTATTTGTTTGTATATGTCTACCATAGTACTACACATAAGTAAAATAGGGAATATAATGCTCACATACGATATATGAAATATATAATATACAAGCAAGAATTGAACATATATGTGTTTAAGAAGAATAATATATGATAATTAATAAGAAGAATAATAGCATAAGATAATTAATAAATTTGAAAATGGGAGATAAAAAAGAAAATTAGAAAATCACGTATCAAAAAAAAAAAAGTTTAAAATAAATAGCAAAGCATACAAGCACATAACATCATAGGAGACACAAACAATAGATTACAAAGGGATTGAGAGAATGGAGTTAGTATTAATAGGATATTAATATTATTATTGTTAAATTAGGATCATCAACCTCTATTCTCACAAAATGATACATAAAGTGGAAAGAAATAGGAATTAGAAGACTAAGAATGATAAATAAGTTAAAAAGTCATATTATTTTGGGTCAAAATGAAAAAAAGTGTTATTCCCTACTTCTTAGCATAATTCCAAAATACATGAAGAGGAAAGGCATAACTTGAGTGTAAACAAAAAATTAAGGATGCAAAAGAAGAAAAGTGACATAAATTATAAATTTAGCATAAAATAGGCCTAAAATATTTGGGTCAACATGAAAAACATATGAATATCTTGATGCTCAATATTGTCTTGAATACTTAGGAATGGAAGGTATATATACACAAGAACGGTCTAGAGAAGACAAAGAGGAAATATGTACAATAGAAAAACATCAACCATTTCCCTTCATAATGTGTTAGCATGTACTCCAAGGTGAAATACATCATCCAAAAATAGTGAAGAACAATAAGCATGAGACATACCTACAAATAATATTGAATGACATCTATATAATAATCATCAAGTCTCGTCATCCTCAAAATTATTAGCTAAGTATGTAGTTAAAGGGATAAAATCAAAATCAACCATTGAAATGAGAGGTGAAAATGGATGGAAAAGCTAGCATTAAAGATATTAAATATGAGGGTGGAACACTTTTATTGATTGTAACATGTTGCCTCTAGGAGGTGGAACAATAGAAAATGTAGGAGGACCACCACAATAATAATAATCACAAAATAAGATGGATGAATAAAGGGGTCCTTATAATGAACAACACTAACATCAGGACTAGGAAAATCCTATGAAATACAATAGTGGGGCTATACATAAGAATATAAATATTCTCATAAATAATAATATCACTAGAAAGATTGGGAGGATCCACATAAGGTTGTAAATGTTATATAGTAGAAAGTAAAGAAGGTGATGTTTTAGGGGCAATAGGTGGGTTGGGAAGTGTAATTGCAACTTCATAAGGGGTGATAACTTCATGTTTAGGTTATAAGAGGCCAAGTTTAGGGTAAAATAGGGTTTAAGCTTAGTGTTTTGGAGGAGGAAGATAGTAATACATGTAGGAGGATAAAGGATAGGAGAGATATTAGGCATATGAAGGAAAGGAGAAAGAGTGGAAGGAAGGGTAACTACATGAATTTTAGGTTGATTCATAGGAAGTGGTTTGGGTTAGGTTAGGTAAAGGTGGAATGAGAAGGAAGAGGATTTTTGAGTCTACATATATTTACGTGGGTAACTTGGTTGAGGTTGGGGAGGGGGTCTAGAATAATGACTAGCAAGATTAGGCATGACATGTGGATGCACTATAGGATTGTGCATGTGGGGACTAGGATAATAAATATTAAAACCATAATGGGCATGTTTTGGAGGAATGACATGTTCAAGAGGGTAGATACCACACTCAGGATCATTATCAAGGATGTGGCCTACCTAGTCCCTATAAGAAACAAAGAGATCAAAAATTGTATTTTGGGGTGCAAAATGGGGACATGTGGATTTAATAACAAGGAATTAATAGATAATTTCCCAAACTTAGAGATATTTCCATACTCGTGTTGTGACATTATGATCACCTCATCAATGTGAATGAATTTCAAGCATTGATGAACCATAGAATTTATGGATTGGACTTGGTCAACCCAATGATGACCCAAAATAATATAAAATTAGTTGGAAGTGGATATGATGTGACATAACACTTCTAAAGCCTTCAAAATGACTATTTTATGACATAATGTTGTACCCTATAGAATAAATGAAAGTTTTACTATAGCACTTTAGTTATCTAAATAGGAGTTTTGATGATAGTAGATGTTCTATAAATGCTCCTCTATCACTATACTAAAGATAATTTTTGGGTCCACATAAATCATATCATTGTTATAGTCTATTACTAAGGCTTCAATTTATAGGGATCCATGATATCCACTCATCAATATTTTAGAAGAAGAGAATATGATGAGATTAAGAGATGTAGAAGAGGAGAAATTTGGGCATCAAGGATGTCAAAAAAAATAATTGAACAATAACATAAGAGGTGTAGAATAGAATTGGGAAGGATCATAAGAGAGTAAAAATTAAGGCTCCTCATAATAAGGGAGATGAACAACAACTTTAGGAGTAGAATTCATCTTCTTTTCTTGGTTGTGCTTAGGGAATAGATTGGTGTATATCTGTAATTAGGAGGTACTACATATTTATTTTATTTTATTATATTCCTTAACAGGTATAACATTTGAATCAATTAATTCTTGCACCTTATTCTTTAAATCCATATATTAGTTAATGCCTAATAATGTGGTGATATTAACATAATGGATTAGATTAATACCCTTGAATTGGAGGAAGAGAGGTATCTAATTGTTAAACAATAGGAAGAGTAAGGAGATTAGTTGTTTGTAACATTATGAGACATTTTATGTTGATATCCTTATTTCATGTTTCATTTCTCAATCCACCTATTAATGTGTCACATAATAAAGCTAAGTTTCATGACAATGACTTTGTTTCTAATTCTATCTTGAGCAAAGTTTTTCATTTCTAAGGGTTATATTGTAAATTTTTTAAGATAATGTATGAAAGTGAAGACCAAGGATCATGACCCAAGGCCCAAAGTTTTTCTAATTGCAAATCCATCCAAGAAAATTTGAATTTAAATTAGTGTTGGAAATTTGGAAAATCCCCTTAGGGAACTGTTACCTATTTTTCACTACCAGCTCAAACAGGTAGAGCTGAATCGAATTCATCATTGATAGGTACAAAAAATTTCAAGTTTTGCTGATTAAAGTATTCATTGATCATCATAGAGATCAATTTACATCTGAATCATAGTTTTATTGTGCAAGCATTTGAAACAGAAAATTGAAAATTTGCATAGTAATGCCTTTTATTCATTTTGTAAAAACACTGAATCTCGCACAAGCCGCGAGAGTAACTGAATTTGATTATGACAATCAAATGATGAATACAAAATTCAAGGATAAACTACACTACTAAAAATAACATAAGCGTAAAGAAGAGGAGCAATTCATCATTGCTTGTAATGATGAATCACTTTCGTTGGTGTCTTCAGCCGTCGCGTCTCCAAGCTGCTGCTGCCTCGTTTCCTCGCTCCATGAACCTACAAAATTATAAAGAAATGGCGTTAGAGGTGTACTCTAAGCAATGATGAATTACATTCTTCCTTAAGCCTATGCTACCAACATGAATGTAATTTGCATTAAATCAAGCATTCACCAGATGAAAGGCTGACAATCAAGAAAAACATAACTCAATGGAAGCTTTCAGCTTCTTTTATTTTGTTGAATTCAAGGACAAACTACACTACTGAAAATAACATAAGCGTCAAGAAGAGGAGCAATTCATCATTTCCTGTAATGATGAATCACTTTCGTTGGTGTCTTCAGCCGTCGCATCTCCAAACTGCTGCAGCCTCGTTTCCTCGCTCCATGAACCTACAAAATTATAAAGAAATGGTGTTAGAGGTGTACTCTAAGCAATGATGAATTACATTCTTCCTTACGCCTATGCTACCAACAGGAATGTAATTTGCATTAAATCAAGCATTCACCAGATGAAAGGCTGACAATCAAGAAAAACATAACTCAATGGAAGCTTTCAACTTCTTTTATTTTGCTGACATGTTTGTTTCAGTGTGCAGCAACAGGTTCATCATGTTCAAGATCATTTTTATCAGATATGTGGAGTAAAACGGGCTCCCACAAGGGTAGAGCCTGGCATATCATAAAGACACCTCTCATTCACATCATATATGAGAGTTATTTAATCAAAGAAAGAAATAGTCGTCATCTAAGACTGTCATCAAGAAGTCTAATTCAGCATGGTAAAACAAATTGCGCAATTATTTTTGCTCATCATTCAAAGGAAACAATTAGAAATATATTGCATTTATCATCTCTTGTTCTAGCTCTGCCTTTCATATTATTCACATTTTTAATAAGGCATTGAGCCCCTTTATACTGAAGGGAAAGCAAAGTATTCAGCAAGATAATTGTTTCTTACAATTGAAAAGCAGCATTCTCATATTTTACAATCAATGCAAATCATCAGCAAGAGTTTCAGCTGATCAAAAAAAAAAAGAGATGACAGTCTAATAGTATCAGGGACAACATATAAAGTCACGAAATGAAAAGGAGTATTAGCATAATCAGTTGTCAAGCATTTACTACAGCTGAATGTAAGAGCAAGACAGAAGACAACTATTATGTTTTGATACAATGTATTACTTCAGCTGAAACAAATGCAGAAGTTTCAGGATGTCATGATCAAAAGAATGTGAACATCACAATGGCATCAAAGTGACTTACAGGAAACTGCTGGAAACAATGTATTTGAAAGAAGAACGGTGATGACAAATGCCTTCATGCACAGCAGTATTAAGGACAGCACTTTCAACCATTTTCAAGGATTCTTATTGTGAAAAATAATGAAGGCTATGAAGATCACATAAAGATATAAAATCTTTATAATCAAGTGTTTCAAATGATATTAATGGACAAGTATGAGATTAATCAAGATGCACTCCAAGCAATTCATGAGCATGGAAAATCTTTGAGGGAAAGGAATTGTGGTCATAAGCTCATTGCTTTAATAATGACAGCCCCACATAAGTCAAATGCAAGGAGTGACAGACAGTAAATGATGTATTTTCCCGGAGTAAGTCATCATTTTGATTACATACTGTGCAAGAATGAATAACCATAGTCAATAGTCAAAAGGAGAGTTTACACAGGACAGTGAGATGTTGTCTAGATACAAATTTATCTCAGCCAGAATGATTTTGAAAGTGTGTATACCATTCATATCATGTTACAGGTTTATTAAGTGTAGAGTCTTCAATAAACATTTATACTATGCAATAAAAGATGGAGAGGCAACTATGGCAGTCTCAAATGCTAACTGTGATTTAAGATGCTTTTATTTCAAGGTAATTGTAATTCATCATCTTAAAATGCAAGGTTGCTTATTTATTTGTATAAGCATGTGATGCACAGAGGATAGAATTCAAGAGGAGCAGGTGACCATTTGACGGGGAAGAGCATTAAGCTGCCTGTAGAGTCAAAGATTATACTAAGTCTTTTGAAATCAGAAACAAAGGTAGTCATGGAGGTAATACAAAACTGAGTTTTCATAAAAATCCAATGATACCCGCAGTTACATGGACTCCAAGCGCCCAGATCAAGCTTCCATTGGTGGCCAGTTTACACAGGAATATGGAGCAAAATGAAAATAAAGTCAGAAGACTATATGCTAAACCCGCAGCCTCAAGGCCAAAAGATTGTTTCAGAATACAGAAAGCATAAAAAGAAAGGCGAACTTACATAGAAGACAAAACCAGATTTAGTTGGCAAATATCCAGAAGAAAGTCCATTATGGCGGCCTGAAAGAGGTGGAAAATATTCATGAGAAGAAAGGAAATCAACTTACCAACGCTTCCATATACTTCCAGAGGTTCTTTCTTGACATGTGTTTGCTAGTTCAATTCATATAGCGGCCACAGCAGAGGGTAAATCACAGCCATGGCGTCCAAGGAAAACAACAGGGAAAAGAAAGTAATAGAATATATCAGATAGTGAACTCAACCACAGTTTTAAAGCCTTAAAAATGCTATTTAATGGAGTTAAGATACCTCAACTGGTAAAGAATGAACTTACCATGTGAAAATAGCAAGTTTCAGCTCAGAAAATATTCAAAAAAGTGCAGATTCGAGTCATTTCATGGTCAATTTCGAGCTTCAAACCCTACTCCATGGCTGCCGACAGCTTCTTCGTGAAGCTTCTTTCCAAGTCAAGAGAGAAACATAATGATTTTTAGGGTTCAATATTTCTTTTTCTTCATGGGTCGATGATTTTTCTTTTGACTATCTTTTGAGTGAAAATCATTTGTGTTTTTATTCTCCGTGGCCATGACTTTTAAGTCAATGAGCCTAATGATGGGGTGTGGTCGACCTTTCTGATAGACACTAGAGTTGAAGATGCAAAATATATGCCATAGTGTTATTTCAATATTGTTGATGGGGTCGATTATAGTGTTATTTCAATAGTCTATGGTGGTTGGCTGATATTTATTTGAGTGAAGAGTGCAAAATTTATGATAAGTATGACATATGGAGCTTGAAGGTCGTGAAGTGGAGAAATATATTTTCTAAATTAGCTTTATTCTTTTCATATTTATTTGCATTAAATAATGTAAATGGATTAATTAAATGATGTGTTATAAATCATTTAATTAATTCATCATCTTAAAATGCAAATAAAGATATTATGTAAAGCTAAATCACAATTTACTTCAGTTACACATCAGATTCAACTGAAGACTTAGACATGAAGATGGAGTTCTAATGTGCATGGGCGAATTGACAAGAACGAGGCAGTTTTGCATGCTTTAGCCCACCTTTTCAGGGATTTCCAGTCCAGTTTGAGTTGCAGATCAGTTGCATGCTTTATGACTGCAAGTTCGAGACTGAGTTCACTCATTTTTGCATGAGTTTGAACCTCATTTTCAGGGATTTTTACTTCTGCTCGGTTTTCACTTTGGAATTGTCACTTTCTCACTGAAATTGACTTTCAGTTGCTTGTTCATGCACTTTGAAGTGCATTCTCATTGTATATATTGAAAAAGTTTATCTTTTTCAATTCAGTTCTTGTTATTCAGCCTTGGCATACTGCAAAGCGAATAGTCATGTAACTCAGCTTTCAGATTAATATAGTAGTGTTTTTATAGGTTTACTTATGTTTTTTTGCAAAGATTCCTTCAAATTACAGTAAAATTAAAGTCTGCCTTGTCATTTGGCTGTCTTTATGAATGATTTGATGAAGTTTTATTGTGTTTAAATATCAAAACCTTTAAAATCTTTGTCTCATTTATATTTACATGCATTCGAATAGTTAAAATCACAGGTCTAAGTTTGTGTAAATGAATAATATTCGTCTTTGCTGAGAAAACCTTGTTTTCCTTCAAAGGTGATTCATTCAAGCCTTCCTTAGAATCAATTTTGTGGTAAGACTGTCAAAATTGACTTGTGTGGATAGTTTTCTGAGATTTATTGTGAATCAAAATTGCAGATCTTTATCAATTAGGTGCATTACCTTAAGTTTACAGTTTCTCGCATTTAGATTTAGTCTCTCTCCTTGTTCCAACAAATCACTCAGTTATTAACCAGAAAATTAAATAGGAACCAGCCTAGAATCTAGAGGTCTAATTCCTTATAGGATACCCACAGCCTGGAATTAGTTCCAATGTTTCAATAGATTGCTAAATTTCAATATTCAAGCATTCGGGTGCAATCTGTTTGACAACAGGAATATGATTCAATAAAGGTTTCCATACAAGGGACATTGAAATGTTTTTACAAGTGGAAATATTGAGTGAGTAGCAATACAATTAAGGCGGGTTTCATTTGAACCATTCCAAATTGAAGGCAACTCAAAGGAAAAGCTAGAAAAAAATGAAGGGAATCATTTGTGAATTGGGTTTTAT
>VDFB02038651.1:0-68029 GCA_007258455.2 Sequoia sempervirens
AGTGCATTAACTAGATGACATATTGCCTAACTTTCATTTTTGAGAAGAACGAGGTATTTGAAAGCAAGACTATTCTTTGAGTATTACACCTTGTTCAAGCTCCTTCTAACTTAATTTCCCCTATTTTTCATTTAATTGAGAATCCATGGAATTACATCTTAAACACGTTATTCCACAGACATTCATTCGAAAGATTTAAGGTTTCCATAATCTAAAATATATTTACATGCCTGAAAGATTGAACAAAGACTTGTAGAAGCCGCTCAAGAGTCTTCTAGCGATGGTCCTGCAGGCTCGAACTTCAACCTCGACTCCCACATAAGCCGACTCAGAAATGTCTTGATTTCTATCACCTAATTCGCCTTCAAGGATGGACGACCAAAGAAGAGCAATGGAAAAGCCAGATAGATGAGGATATAACCACTACTATACCCGGACAAGAGGATATAACCACTACTATACTTGGACGAGATGGGGTGCGACTCAAAGAAGAATATATGAGGTTTTCCAAAATAGTCTATGGCGGATGCAGAGTATCCAACTCCAGAAGAATGCTGTCCTAAGAGAGAATGAAAAATAATGGCCTCTGATCATTAGAAGAGTCCCCAAAGAAACCTCCACCAAGATTTGTAAAGCCCGCGGCTGCATGGTTTCTTCTTGGCCGTTTCCACCAAAGAATTCAAAGGAAAACAAAATAATGACAAGAAAATTCCCCTTCAAACTTCGACGAATCACCTTTAATTATTTAATTTCTGGTTCCAAAGCCATTTCATATATTTTCATATTTGATTGATGGCATTAGACTTATATCCATTATTATTAATTTAATATTAAATAGCCATTGCATAAATTATATATTTATGACAAGAATTGTTTTGCTCAACCCTCAAGAGAATATTTATTAATAATATTTTAATTATATCAATAATTTTAATTTGATATTTAATAACCATTAACAATCTCCTTAAAAGGTGATTATATATATATATATATTTAAAATTGACTTGTATAACGTTAATTATATTTAATTACTTTTGGCCAAGTTACTACTTCGATACACTGTCTTTCACCGACTCAAGGTTTGATGATAAAATTGATCCATTGTTAACCACGTCCTCTCCTTGATGAATTTCCCTTTCTCTCGTGGCGTCAACAAATCTTGCATCCGTTGTCAAGAATTATGGTTAGATCGTTCTCAACGTTTATATATATCTATTAAATATATTCTCATGAACATATTTATTTTCACATGAATAGGAAAACCACTCGCATATATAAGAAAATCATTCACGTTTGAAATTATGACATATAAACAATTATTCTTTCCACAATTTCACATTCCCATGAAAAGCAGTTACTTGCAACTAACATAACGACCATAATTCCATTGTCATAAGTATGTTTAAGTCAGAGGGATGTAACACAATGCCCCCAACGGGGGTCTGGGGGCAGCGCCCCCAGTGGGGTCGAGGGGCAGTGCCCCTTGTGGGGTCTTGAGGCAGAGCCGCCGCCACCAAGCCCAAATTAAGACCTCCAAAACCATAGAAACCTTCATGGCGTACATCATTTTGCATTCACAATAAGTAAAAGAAAAAGCAAGTTTTAACTTTAAATTTCATGTAATTTTTTGCACTTTTCAAACCTTGCCTATTGTCGAGTCCTGCTGATGAGACTCGCCTGGACTCGGCAAGACTCGGTCGAGTCCGAGTTTGAGCCCCCAGGACTTGGCCAGGGTGACTCGACTCACTACTCGCTGAGTCCTGGCGAGTCCCGTTACTATGGTCTAAATATTGTATCTACAAAGTTCCATAACAATGCAAGTAAAACAAGAGAGTTTAAGTTGATTTAAAGTAAGTGGCATCACTAAAGAAATTCAATTATTAAATGTAAAAGTGCTAGCGCATGTGAAAGGTTTTCTATCTCTAAGCTATATTTCTGACCTTTGAAAATTAACATTTTAAATTGATAGCTTAAGAGACGAGTTAATGTTCATAACCTTAAAATAAATATTGTTAAGGTTATAATAAACCAAAATAATCAATTAAAATAAGAATTAAAGGAGATTTTTCTTTGGAAAACAAATAAAATATAAAAGTTAAAATTTAATGATACATTGTCAAATATCACACTAAAGATGTTTATATCCAATTTCTTGTTCAAATCCTTAAGTAATCATCTGCTAGGAGTCATCAAATTGTTGAAATTTATGGAAAATATCAAACATGGTATCATTCTACCTTTTCTGGGACAAGAAATCCAGAATAATGGTAGAAGATATTGTTTCAATAACATAATTCCAATGTTCGCTCGCTCTACATGATACTCATGAAGATTGATCTTGGATGGATTGATCCTGATTCCCATCATAGCTACAGTTGCAATATTATTGACATCAAATTTGTCATTTTATTCTACCAGTGCTTTGAGGTTGAAGCTTTTCCGTTCAGGGAGGGCATGTTAAAGACCTAAAAATTATTAAGCTGTCGTCACCAATAGACATGACTTCTCACCTTAGGAGACATTTCCCATTGAATGTGTGCCTTGATCTGTATATTAATTCCTCTCACCTTGTTCATTTTTTCTTACTTTTCTTTTATTATACTTTTATTCTATATTCAATATGAATATACTACATTTATTGTGTAATTACCCTGTACGTGACAGATGTTATGTGCTGCTTAATATAAAAGTTTGTCCATAAACGTGATTTTTCATGGGACACTGTAAGTTTGGAAAATATTATTCAATACTGGCATAAGATTAATGTTACTGTTCCTAAAGTGAATTTCAGCCATGGCAACGAAATGTTTTATGAGGACTCTCAATTCCTTTGACTGGCAGATTCCTTAAACTAAAAAGATGTTAATTTCAAATGCTTATTTATGGAATTCCTGCAGCAGTTGTTATTCTAAGTAAACGTTAAGACTGACTTATATACATCATACATGCACATGCAATTTTGCATAAGCTGTAGTACTTGTTATGTTGTACATTAAGAATGCCCCCAGCATCATGGTAATGAAAATAAGTTCTTTTTTAATCGCATTTGATAGGTAAGAAATATGATATTTTTCATATTTGTTCTTTGCATCTCGTGTAGTGAACAGTTAGTTGATTCTTATTTTTTCAGGTTCTGAAGCCTGTTACACGTGAGAAGCTACATATTCTTGGAGACGACTACCCAAGGATACTTTCTGAATACCTTGAGTCAGTCCCCTCCTTTTTAGGCGGGGATTGTAAATGTACCTGCTGTACCAGGGTCTGCTTTAATGATGACATGGATACTGTTACAAACAGAAAATCATTGCTTCATGGAAATGATGAAGTGGAGATTGGAGGAACTTCGTATGACAATGAAACGTCACAAGATGTTGGCAGTCACATTTTAAGGGTGATCATAGTGGCTCTCCTAATGTTTTGGGTATTGGTTGCTGCACTTGCAGGATTCTATGAATCTGACCAATAGAATCCTTCAACTTGATGACTTCTATCCAACCATTGTAAGTTTAAATTAGTTTCAGTATGCTTTTCAGGATGGTAAATCTTAAGGCCAGCTGTTAAAGAGAGGTCCAGACCTCACATATATCAGCCATAAAGTCCTATTCTGTTGTCTTTAATTAGCAATTTCCGGTTTGTAAGCATTATTTGTTCTTACTAATGCTGCCACATCAAGGCATGCTGTCAAGTTTGGTGGCATTTATGGTAGCAAATTACACTGAGAAATTTTATTCTTTTTATTTTTGATATATTGCCAATAATGAATTTTGTACAATCACTTAGCCAAGAACATAAAACTTGCTTTGAACACAAAATTTCTGTATGGAAGGAGGTTGTTGTTCACTCAGACTGAAATTTTGCAAATTAATTGATCAGGGTAATCAGTTGGCTGCTATATGCAAATTTTGGCCACAATAAGCAGGCAGCCTTGTGGTGAAGACGAGAGGAATATCATAATAGAATAGTAAACATTGGTACTTCTGCTTGGAGGGATTTTGTTTTTGAGTTTACAAGGCTGCTTTGATTCATGATGAAAATAATAGAAACTGAACTTGTTAAAATGCATGCACCAAATATACTTATGGTCCTTTTGTCCTTCAGCCTATTGTGGAAACTAATTCGGGTTTGAGCTTGAAGATCAATTTTGTTACATAACTATGTGCGAAAGAAATTTTTACTACATTCTTATTTGATCATGAAAATATTAAGCTTATTGTTTTGGCAGTTCTCCAATATAACATGTTTTGGACAGAATGGCTCATATTTTCTTGGTTTGTAAAGATAATGGTGTAAAAGGGATAGGATGGGTTAACAAGACGGTATTGTGAGATTAATAATAAGCTTTATTTAACACAAGCGATACTCGTTTCTTTTGCGACATACTTTTTTAAACCTCACCGATTTTTATTTATTTAAGAGGTTTGGGGTAAAAGGGATAGGAGGGATTAACAAGATAGTATTATGGGATTATTAATAAGTTCTATTTAACACAAGCCATACCAGTTTATTTTACAACATACTTTTTAAAAACTCATCGATTCTTAAGTTACACGGGGGACTAATAGCAATCAGCAAAATAGTACTAGAACAAGTCAAGCAGTCCATTAGTTGTTTGATCTTCTATTTTTTGTGCCCATCTTATCAATGGTAGGTAGTTTTTTAAGAAGAATATGGTGGTGAAATATATATCTCATTTTTCTAGATAACCTGAGCAACCTATGGAAGCCAAATGGCATTTACAAATCATGTTACACAGAACAGTTAATAAAACTTTGTATAATACATGGAGGCATCTTAAGATTGATTCATGACATCAATGCCTTAATCATGATGAATGTGTTCCATGATTCATCATATTAGAAGAAATCCAATAACATGCATATATGCATTAATAATAGACAGCTTATACCCCAATTTCTTAACGTGTTTGTTCAGTCTGGTTGCTCTCAAAATGGTTACCATCATCTAGATCTAAGTCAAGCATGCTTACAACAAAAATGGTTTGGTCTCATGTACTAAATAAGACTTTGAAGTTGTCGCTGTTATAGCATAGGAATCCCACTGTATAGGGCTTGCCATATAAACATGTT
Organism: Sequoia sempervirens; assembly: GCA_007258455.2. Taxonomy (NCBI): domain Eukaryota; kingdom Viridiplantae; phylum Streptophyta; class Pinopsida; order Cupressales; family Cupressaceae; genus Sequoia; species Sequoia sempervirens. The sequence continues at coordinate 5,088 of VDFB02038651.1, forward strand.
CTACGATCTGAAGTAGTCATTGCACTGAACAAACACATCGTCTTCATGATCATATTGTCCAACCATAGTTACTATCTCATAGTTAGTGAGCAGTAATGGTACCAACTGTAGTCTGTATTTATCCATGAAACCTTAAAGGACAATGCATATTGTATAGTTAGTAATAGCACTTCCTTTCACATCCTTTAGAAGACGCACATTACTGTCAAAATATAGCAATATGTCAGCATTGACAAATTTACTGATTGAAAATAGTTTTTAAGCTAAAATTGGGGCACATGTCATATATCTTGAAGTTCCATGCGTTCACCATTGCAAATCTGAAAATTGATATTAACCATTCCCGTCACGTCATGCATGCTATCTCTAAGAATGAATTCTTTCCTTTTGGACCTTTTTGCTATACATGAACCAACTTGTTTCTAGTGTCACCTGTTGAGTTGCCCCCAAGTTTAGGTACCAGCACTTCGATGTATCAAAATCTGGGAATGTAATGATTATCAAATACCTAGTTTTGGTCATGACTTGAAACTACAAGTTTCATTTGTCTTCTTTTTCTTCACCTCTTTAACCATGCTAACTGTCGGGTGTTTTTCTTGAAATTTCCCAAAGGTCTGCAATAAAGGCACTTTTCCTTCTTTTCTCTTGATTTGTGTCATTGCTATTTATGGAGACATTATGTTGAGATGCTAGAGATTTTTTAAACTTTTAAGACTTATATCTTGCTGAAAATAAAGCTGTAGAAGTCAAAACATTCAATTCTGAATCCCACCAACTTCCTCTTGAGGTAGCGTTGCTACTACTTTATGCAAGTCCAGATCAAATTGAGTGTTTAGTACTACTTCCAATCTTGAATATGAGTGGCAAAATACCAAGGAGTGTCATAACAACATCAATAATCCCTCACCCACACACTGCCAATTGTTTTTTGAGATTTAAATTGTTTTGTGTGGTATATACTTTGTGATTTGCGCATTTCCATTTTTTCTAGATTCAATCTTGTATTCACATTTTTGATTGATATTATAGAATCAATTGATTGCAAGATTATTTTGTTGTTTTTTGACTCACGTTATGGCTTAAAATTCAAAAAGTATGCAAGAACGAGCCCACCTTCTTTTACTTCCTACTTATTGATCAATTCTCAATCTTGGGTAGCTTGTCTGAACCCCTAAAACTATCTTGATTAGGGAAAAACTTTACATATTGCCTATACTTGTATTTGATTGCCTTCTCTTGATGGAATTTTCTTGAAAAACATGAGAGGCCTTTTCTCGTCAGATATCCCATAAAGGTTGGATACATAACCTATAGAGGCAAGGCTATGATATTGATTTAGGCATAAATCTCTCTTTTGGTTTCTTATGGAAAATGGATAAATCATTTCAATACAAGAGGAAAGAAGATTTAAAAGATTTAAACATGTGTTTTGTAGATGATGAATAGTTTTGAGATTGGTGACATGAATGATGTGAGGAAAGGTGTCTCAACCTTGCATCATTAAGAACAAAAAATGACAAATTTTAGGTTAATATTACTACATACACCTGTTGAATAGAATATAAAAATGTAATTTTGAGGGCTTTAAAGATTAATTTTGTTCCAAAAAAAAAAGTCAAAAAATCTTTAAGTAGAGCAAGTGGGTTAGGATCTCTTTGAGATCTTAATTTAAAAAAAAAAGGCTCAATCAACTTCCTAGATCAAAAGCTATGGCCTCTAGAAATTGGATCTCCTATATTGAAAATGTTGCATTTTTTATGCATAAGAGAATTATAAGAGGGAGTTACATTTTTTGACAAATTTATGACACATTATGACACATCATAAGGCACAATTGAATATAGATAATGGAGTCAAAATGGAGCCCCCAAGTTGGTGAGTGGATTATGAGGAGGTTATGACAAGGGTAAGGAATATGCGATTTTACTCTTTATGGACTACTCTTGGGATTTGTCAAAAACTTGGGATTTGTTGAGTTTCAACTAGGTCTTTGGGTGCCATATTTTGGGTGGTTTTAACTACCATTTGATGGTTTCATGTATTGCTTCTCTATTTATTGGGTGTTTGAGATAGAGGTCTGATAATGATTTTGTAGGTATTGTTATGCTAATAGAATTGTTCCAAATCTCTTGTTGGTGATACTCTTGTAAAAGCTTAAACTTTGCAAGTGTATTGTAACCATTTGATTACTGAATAATACATTGAGTTGCTTTGGAGGGGTTTTTCCATAGAAAGTACCATGTTACTATATATTGCTTTTGTGTTTATATTTTGTAATTATACAATCTATTTAATTTTTGTACATACCTCTAACAAATTAGTGTAAGAAGTGTATTCTACATCTTTGCTTTCTTTTATTCAATATCAAAGCTTGATCACCTTGAGTCCTAGATATTAGGGACGTCATTTTTCATTCTAATCTTGGTTTGGGTGGGAGCTTGCATAGAAATAGATATTGTTGTAAGAAAATGGCAAGCACATCAAGGATAGAGATCTTGTTGTTGAGCTATGGAATTTGAAAATGGAGGATATGCTTGTAGATAGAGATCTATGGGTTGCCATATTTAGATCCAAACTCATTATAATATCACAAGATAGTTGGGATCTACTAAACAAAAATGCAAAGGGCCTCATTACACTTTGCTTGGTAGATTTCATTTTGTTGAATGTAAATGAAGAAGCTACCACATCCTTAGTTGACGAACTTTTTTTGAGAAAAAAATTCACCTTGAGAATGGGTGATGGTGGTTATGTGGCCATGCATTTGAACACTTTCAATATGGTTGTGGCCTAGTTGAACTTGATTGGAGTGAAAATGGAGGAGGATCGTTGCATGACACTGTTCTTTGCCAAAATTGTGGGATCACCTAGTGATGGTAATTGAGAGCACTACTTTGAAACTCAAAATGGATGAGAAAGTGGTTGCATTACTCTTAGAATATATGCAATAGAAATCTTATGAATCTATTGAAGCATCCCTAGTCATTCCTCAAAGATTGAAGGAGAAAGAAAAGAAGGATAAGAAGAAAGAAAAGTGTAGATCCAAATTTTGTGGGAGATCCAAAACTCCTAGAAAGTCCAAGGCCAAGTGCTAGAACTATGGCAACACTAGGCACTTTTGTAGAGACTGCAAAGGGGAGAAAAAAAATCAATTCAAATAACAAGTTTGAAAAGTCTTCTCAAGATGATGTAGATGCCTTTGTCATGGTCTTGGAAACTCATCCATCAAAGGGTGTGTGATTGATAGACTTTGGGACTTCCTTCCATATGACCTCCTATAGGGGTTGGATTTCAAAGTATGAAGAATATGATGGCGGGAAGGTGTACCTCGGTGATGGTTTTTATTTGAGCATAGTTGGTGGTGGTATAGTCCATATTTGATTCCTTGATGGATGAGTGCATGGGATCCATGGTGTGCTACATATCCTTGGTTTGGCATAGAACCTATTATCAATTAGTAAACTCAATGTGGATGTGCAAGTTGTTTTCTCTATTGGATGGTGTAAGATGGTGCAAGGAGCTATGGTGCTCACTAAGGGCATTCATGTGGGCACTTTGTTTTAGCTAGATGCATGCATTGTCTATTGCACAAAGAGATGTAAAATTTGCACCTTCACCATTGGGACCAAGAATAAAGAGGAATGTTGTGTCTATTTTATGATCATGCTTTTTGGGTACCTAAGTGAGCTCTTGCTTTAGAGAGTAGGTTATCTATAGAGAAAATAATGCTATGACATCAAAGAATGGGCCATATAGGTGAGAAGGGTCCAAGAACCTTAAAAAATACAAATCTTGTTAAGGGGATGAATTGTTGTACATACTCTTAAATTTGATTCCTTTGAACATTGTGTACATATAAAAAATAAAACCACATTCAATTTTATTTTAGTTCTCATAAATATTTGGGGTGTTGAACTTGATTCATTCAAATGTATTTGGTTTTGTTAATGTAACTTTGATTTCTAAGTCTATATTTATAGATGAATTTTCTAGGACATGGGTGTATTTCTTGAGAAGTTAATCTAAAGTCTTGGTAAGGCTCTTGTGCAAAATTAGACTGGTAAGAAGATTGAATTTTTGAGGACTAACAATGGTGATGGGTTTTGTTTCGTAGATTTTAATAGATTATGTAAAGAACATGGGATTGAGACCTAATAAAATTTCGTATGCCCCTCAACAAAATGGAGTTGTAGAGAGAAGGAACATGGCATTGATGGAGAGGGCTAGGCGTATGCTTAATGGAGTTGGCTTGGAACAAAATTTCTAGGAAAAATTAGTTGCTATGAATTGTTACTTGATTAAAAGGTCTTCTACATCAACTCTTGTTGATAACATCTTTATGGAGGCATGGATAGGAAAACTCCTCATTACAATGGATTAGAGGTTTTGGTTGTGAGACATATGCATAGGGAGAAGTGGTCAAGGTTAGAGAACAAGGTACAAGATTTGGAACCTTGTGGCTGAAAAATTTATGTACAATAAAAGTGTTATTTTTAGAGAGATCAAGTCTTCTTCCATAATGTTGCAACCATAAGAGGATAGGAATAATTATGTGGTTAAACTACCCTCAAAACATTGAGAAAACTGAACTAGAAGCTTATGAAGGACTTGATGAGGAGGATATAGCTTAGATGGTTCAAGTAGTTTTGAAGAGGTAGAACTTCCACTTCAACTCTTGAGGAGGAATGCTAACAAGTAGACACATATACTCCTTATTGGAGATATGTTTTCTTTGATTATTAATACTAATGAGCCTAAAACTATGAAGGATGTGATAGATATAGGTGATTTAAAGCCCTAGAGAGTATCTATGGATGAGGCAATAGTTGTGTTGAAAAAGAATCACACATGGATTAGTACCATTTCCAAAAGGAAAAAACTCTATTGGATGTAAATGGGTATTAAAAAAGAAGACCAATTTAGATGGTGATATTGAAATGTACAAGGCAAGATTTGGTTGCAATATGATATTCTTAGGTTGAGATGATAGACTTTGGTGAGATTTTTTCCTAGTTGTTAAGTTGACATCTATTAGGTTCTTATTATCTATACGATTTTTTTTTTAATTTAGAGATAAAATGGATGCGAAGACAACATTCCTACATGGTATCTTGGAGGAAGATATCTACATGACACAACTTGAGCTCAACATGGAGATAAGCAAATAATTTTTGGATTGTAGATTACAAATTTTTGTATGGTATTAATTAGTATCATAAGATGTGGTACCTTAAATTTGATTTATTTGTGTTGAGCTTAAGATTTTCGAGATTTGAATTGGATCGTTAAATAATAGACAACTAATTCTTTGTTATCACATTGTACATAGATGATATGTTATTTTTTGGTCATAGAAAGGATGCAATTTGTGATTTGAAGTCTCAAATATCAACATTGTTTGACGTAAAGGACTTGAGGGTTGCCAAGTATGTCTTAGGTATGAGATTAGAAGAGAGCAAATAGAAAGCTTTGGTTGGGCTAGAGTAAGTATGTGAACACCATATTGGAGAGGTTTAACATGTTAGGTAATAGACTATTGGGTGTTCTTATTTTAGTGGGGATTAAGTTATTTATAGAATAGTGTCCATCTACACCTATTAAGATGGAGAACATGGATTGAACACCTTATGGTAGTACTATTAGGAGTTTGATGTGTGAAATGATTTGTACAAGAACATTGCCCAAGTAGGGGGAGTACTTAGTCAATTCATGGCTAATCTTGGACATGATTTTTGGGATACAATTAAGAGGGTCTTTATATACTTGTGGGGTACATCTAAGTACTTTATTTATTTTCATAAAAATTATATAGGGGACTAATACTCAATGGATATTCATGGATTTAGGTTGGGAAGGAGATGTCAACAATAGAAGATCCACTAGTGTATATATGTTTAGTTTATTTGGTTGTGTCATTAGCTAAATGAATAGGCTATGGTAACTTTTTTCACTACAAAATATTTTAAGGAGGCCATTTGGCTTAAGAGATGGTATTCAAATTAGGAATGAGTTAGGGGATTTATTAGAGTTCTTTGTGACAATCAAAATGCCATATGTCTAGTAAAGAAACCAAAATTTCATGCAAGGAAAAAGCAAATAGATGTCCACTACCATTTTTTGTTACATGGTAGAACATGGGAGGGAAATGGAGAAAGCCGACACTTTGCAAAAATTTGTAGATGCATTGACAAAGCTAGTAAACATAAAGAAGTTCAAGTGGTGTAGTAAGTCTATGGGCCTCTCAACCTCTATGAGATGGTCGACAATGTTAGTATTTCCTTGCAAGGTGTTCAATAAGTGGGAGAATGTTATTAGGATTAAGGTGTCATCAACCTTGTAAATTTTGTATTAATTAATTTGTTTCACATCCTTGTTAAGGTTTCTCTCAACTCCTAGGGTGTTATTGGAAATTATTTTTTTATATATAATTCCACATTATTTTTAATACATTCATAAGTAACTAGGGGTCCATTGGCAATGACAAATGTGATTTGTGAAGACATAAAAAATTAATTAAAGTCCCACGTACAAGTGAAGTGCTTGAGAAAGAGTGGATGACCCTTGACTTCCAAACTTGTCTTTTGGAATTATGCAAGTTGAGCACTTGAGAGAGTGAGAACAAAGACTCTTTGGACATTTTATGATGTCTTATGGCATTCCCCAAGTTGGGAACTTGTGAGAGTGAGGAAAAATACTATTGGGATGCATTTGTGACGACTTTTCACTTTTTAGGAGGTAATCCAAAGGTTGGAAATGGGAAGAGGTATTTTGGGCATCATCTTTGATTTTGGCTCTATAAATTGTTGCCTTGAATAATGGTAAACATACATATACAAAGAGAGGAATGTCATAAATAGGTTGTAGTAAGGGTATAGAGAGTTGGATGTGTTGAGATTGCTTATAGGTACATAGGTGCTTCCACATTGGAGGCTTATGTAGGAAATGTGTTGAATTGTAATCTTGTTTGAAGATATACATATTTGGCCTCTCTTCTTGATGGGATTTTTTGTAAGGGTTTTTCCACATAAATATTGTGTAATATGATCTCATGGGGTTTGTTGATTTATTATGTTGCCGACTTCTTATGTTTATGAACAAGAATACTTAATTTCATATTTTTATATAGTGGTGGCTTACCTTTGTTATCCCAATAAATGTTAGGAAAGGTGTCCCAACCATGTATCCTAGCTTTACGAACAAAAAAAATTTGGGGGATAAAACTTAAAAATATAATTTTTAGGGCTTTAGAGGTTGATTGAGGGCTTAAAAAGTGTTAAAATGGGGGTTAACCATAGAAATTCAGTTACAATGACATAAATCTATTTGATAATTGTAAATTAAAGAAAAATAGGCTCAAATGGCTTCCTAGAAAAGTTATTGCCTCTCACATTGAAAATGTAAGAGCATCTATGACACATAAGTAAGAGGGAGTTACACTTGACCAAATTTTTACACATTATAACTTAGGAAATATTTGAATGGGTTATAATAGAACCAAAATGAAGTGCCCAAGTTGGTGAGTGGATTATGAAAAGCTTATGATAGGTGAAAGGAATATGTTTTTAGCTTAGACTCATCTTGGGATTTGGGCATTGGGTTTTGACTAACAATTTGGGTGGTTTTATCTCATGGTTTTCTAATTACCATTCGATGATTCATCAATTAATTTTCCTATTTATTGGGTGCTTGAGATGGAGGTTCGATAGTGAGTTTTGTAGATATTGTTATGTTGCCAAACTTACTCTAGATTTCTTGTTGGTGATGCTCTTGTAAAGGATTAGAATCTACAAATATATTGTCACTATTTGATTATTGAATAACACATTGAATTTCTTTGGAGTGAGATAATTTTCTCTCAAAAGGGTTTTCCCCATGCAAATCACTCTATAATGGTCTATTGTTGTTGTGTTTATTTCCTTGTAAATGTATGGTCAATTTAATGTTTCCCATAGCTCCTCTCATAGATTAATGTAGGAGTAATATTTTACACCTTTGCATCCTTTCAATTGAGAAGATCAAACCATAGTTGAAAAACTCACCAATTGTAAAAACTTGGCAAAAAACTCGGCAACTTAAAAAATTGCTTAAACTTCATTAAAAATGCCTTTTTTTTGCAAAATTCAATGATAAGATGCATCCAATGAGTCAATAAAATGAGTACATAGAAGAAACAAGCCGAGTCTAATTATATTTGATTGATTTGAAAGAAAATTAGATACAAAATCACATCCTCATGTGGAATGATTAATACACTGATACTGATAGTCTGAAACAAAATGAAAATAGCAAATTATTTTTGTAAAACTGAAAGTAAATACAACATTAATATATTTCAGCTTTTAGAAATTCACATGTTCCTCTTCCCATGTCTAGTACTTCTCACTACGAGAGAGGGTGTAGTCATAGGCCTCTGCTGTGGCTCCTCAACCTCCATTGTAGATGTAGATCCTACTGTTGGTGGCTCTTGCACTGGCAATGACTCCTCAAGATCATCCTCAATGTCATCTAATGAGAATGCAAATCTACCCCCCTCCTCCATTACCTGTCGCTCTAAGTCATAGATCTCATCCTCGAAAAACAATGGAGTCTGCTCATCTCGCCTTTTCTAATCACTGTATGGATCTATCTCATCCAAATCAATTGGATTATCTGATATTTCCTTAACCTTTTTTGTGCACAACTGAAGATTATATTGCACGTATACAAGGTCATTCAGGCATTTTTGAGCTAGTTTGTTCCTCTTCTTTATGTGGATGGCCTCAAACAAGCTCCAATTGCACTCACAATTGCACTCACTACAAGGTTGTGATAAGATACGAAGGGAAAATTGTTGGAGATGTGGGGTATTTCCACCCCAATTTGATCACCAAACATCTACAAAAAACAAATTAAGAGTTAGAAACTTAGAAAGGAAAGTCAAAACTCAAAATTTGAAAACATATTTTATAAAATTATCAATATTTGTAACTTGTAACTTGTAAATTTCAAATTTTATACTTGGTGGCTAATTCTGTATTGCTCTCTTTGCTAGCTTTGAACATAAAAGTGCACCCCTTTTTTCTTTTTATAACTTTGCAATTCATTAACAATGAGGTAGGCCACCTCAAGATTGGGTGACATCCGTTGAATGCAATAAGTGAGGCCCTCCATAACCTCTCCAGTAGGATTTGAGTAGATGCCTAAATGGAAGAAATGAGGGTTCAAGAAGTACCTTGCTGCATGGATGGGTTGGTGGAGTTGATGGTTCCACCTCCTATCAATAATCTCCCAAATGGAATCAAATTTGAGGTTGTCCCCCTTCTAATAAATTTTTATAGCCTCCTTGGCCCTATCCATGGCCTCATAAAGATATCCCATTGGGATTTTATCCCCATTCACCAAGTGGAGCACTCTAACCAAGGGCTTCGACACCTACAAATTACAATGTAAAAATGCAAAAATATTAGAGTTTCAAATTTACAATGAAAGACAATAAATTTTTTATTCAATTTGAATTCAAATTCAAAGTTTTGAAATTGAAGTTACCTTCACAATCTTTGCAACCCTTTGTAGAAATTGGGTGTCAAACACAATGCTTGCAATCTTATCTCCTTCCAGCTTCTTCGAATAGGTTGAGTCCATCCATGGTTGACTCACACACATTTTTTTTAAAGCCATCAAAGAACCGAGAATACTTTGTAAAGTTAAGAAAACTATTGCAAACCTTGTGACACCTAATCTCACAAATTCTTTCCCATGGGTGTGCTCCCTCATCAAGTGAAGAACCCAAGGGTGATTGTAGATATATTTAGTGATCCTCCTCATGTCCTCTACAATTGGTGTGGTCCAATCTAGTTTCCTATGTCCTCCAAAAGAAGGTCAAGGACATGGGATACACAAGGTGTTCAAAAAAGTGAGGGGTGTCTATCTTGGAGGAGTCTTCTTGCTGCCACATATGCTGCTACATTATAAGTTATGATTTGCACAACATTTACAATCCCCACCTCCATGCAAACTTCCTCCAACATCTTAGCCAATTTTTTTCACTTTTTACAATGTGGGAGGCATCAACTAATTTTAAGAACACCACCTCTTCTTTGCATGCAACCAAGAAATTAATGATGGTACAATTTTTTCCATTCGTTGACCCATTAGAAAGAATAGAGCAGCCATATTGTTTCCATTTTTCTTTTTTCTCCTCTACTGCTGCCCTTGCCCTTTCAGTTACATTAGTAAGCAACCTACAAGTACAAAGTGAAATTAATTACACAATTTTAATTTGCAAATAAAAAATAGCTTAAATTCATCATAAATTAAACTTAAAAAGCGTAAATTAAAGAACATAAACTAACCTCCCACTCAAGTCCATGCGAGAAGGCACCTTGTAGCCTTTTCCTGCAACTGTTAATGCAGTGACCAAATTGTACTAGTAAGAAGAACTCGCCACATTGAAAGGGATATTGTTAAAATACCAAAAATCTTCACAAGCAATGTTTTCTTGCTCATGCACCTCCCTATTCCACCTAGTTGCCTCTAAGGAAGGTTGTGCACTAGGTGTGTTTCTAGGAAAAAAATAATCATGCATGCGTGTAGGTCCTGCGGCTGCCCCTGGTGCTCTACTAGAGGTAGATGAAGGGATGGAGGTGGTGGTGGGTTGCCTTGACCTTTGCACACATGGACCATGAAGAGAGCCCACTATCTCCCGAGTAACTTCATAATCATCATCCAACTCAATTGGAGCACGTTGAGAAGAGGCTATGGTTGCTTGCATTATTGCTCTTGCCTTATCTCTTTGCACTTTTCTTTCTTCTGAAACTACAAGTATGACATTCATATGTCTTTTTATTTCTTCTGTGGTTTTAGGAAATTCCTTAGAATCACATTGAGGGATGCCTGCAAGGTGGTATTTGAGGTGATTGATGCCTCCACGTAATAATTTTTCACATTTAATGCAAAATACTGTGCCAGGTAGGGGTCCTAGATAAGCATATTTCTAAGCAGGATCTCTAGCTCTTGGAGGACGAGTGCCTAGAAATTCCCTAGGCATGGATGGGGCAGATCCTAAGGTAGAAGCAGGTTCAAAAGCCATTATCAATTGACCTACACAAAGTGAATGCACAACTTGTTAGTTTTTTGATAGAAAATTTAAAAACAAGGTAAATTAGATTAAATCAAAAGAGATTACTTTAAATTACTAAAAATATAAACTAATCTAAGATTCTAAACATTTTTATAACAAAAAAATTGGATTTTAAAAAGAAAATAATTAGGGTTTCAAAAAAATGTGAAAAAATGTAAAAAATATGAAAATTACTTCAAACTAGTAAAAAATTAAGCTAATCTAAGATTGTAAACATGTTATTCAACAAAAATGAGGATTCAAAAAAAAAAACTAGGGTTTGAAGAAAATTTCAAAAAAATGAAAAAATCAACAAAATATGTAAAAAAATTAGAAAAAATAATCAAAAAATCTTGTTTTGATGAATCTAAATCTTGTTTTGATGAATATAAATGCATTTAAATCATCTTCACACTACATTCAAATGATTTTTAAACACAAAACCAACAAGAATGAAGAATTTTTTTAAAAAAAAGAAAGAATAAGAAAAATAAGAAAACCTACCTAGAAATCCAATTTGCCTTCAAAATTTGATGTAAATGCCCTTCAAATCTCATCTTTTGGATGAAAAATTGCTGCAAATGAGTGCACAATGCTTTGGAGAGGGCTATTACTGAGTGTGAGAAGACAAATGAATGAAAAAAAGAAGTTAAAATGCCTTTTTAATGGTTGCTTGGGCATGTTAATAATCACGCAAGTTTTTTTCAAAAACTCTCTGTACTTTTTGGAAAAACTCGCCAAAAGTACAAATTTTTTTCCAAAAAATGGCGAGTTTTTTGGCATACAATTGCACCAAAAACTTGGGAGTGAAAAAAACTTGCAAGTTTTTGGCGAGTGTTGCAACTATGGATCAAACTACCCTATTCTATTAATTCCTTAATGACCATACAAAATTGTTGCTATAACTAGTCCCACTAGCTAGGTAGGAATGTCTCTGAAGGAAAAAATAGGGCTTTTGTTCTAGTTATCTAAGAAACATAGAAGATTTGGTAAACATAATTTTGATTGAAGAGATTCAAGGTTAGTATGATCTAAATTATTACATATGCCATAATACTATGGATTTATTAAGATTCTTATTATCGATGCCTCTAGTGGAAGGGATTTGTGAACTAGGGATGATATTTCTCTCTTGTATCCATTTTTATAAAATTTTGATATATTTATACTATGAGAAATAATTGAGTAAATTATTGCACAAGAATAATTTAAATAAGGAGAAAAAGTCAAGAGAGATAAGATATAATGAAAATAGAGCTAGAAACAAAATTACCTATAGATAAACCTCTTGTGGGTAAATATTCCACCAAAAATGTGAGTCACACTCACTGAAGTACTCAAAAACATAAATATACATATGATCTCATCCCTTACACTATCTAAGAGTCCTCACAAGAATCTGATAACTCCCCCAAGACTATTTTGTAACTCTCTAATGAGCTCCTTGCTCCAAAACAATCAAAATGTGAAAACAACATAAATAGCTCCCAACAATTAGGTGACAAGACTTTACAAGCTCCATATGTATGCTTAATTAAACATCATTTTTTTAATTTATAGATTCCTAAGAAGGAAGAATGATATAATGAACACCAAATAGGAAGAGGAAGCCCAAAAACAAAGAAACGAAATCTTAACTGTTGCTCACAATTGTATAAAATGAGTTATATGCTTGCAACAATCTAACAAATTATGTCATTGCCACTTTTATCATACCAATGAATATGCATTCACCACTTTTATGATGAAGTCACCACTTCATCAACCTTCTTCACCCAATTCTTAAAAAAATCATAAATTTTGTAGATAGACTTCAAATAAGGTGTTGGGTTTTGAAATTATATTTTTTTGAGAGGAATATGGAAATATTCAATCATATTTAATTTTTGATTCCATTTAAATACTAAATTTTCCTTTGCAATGTAATTGAATTTACAAGGCCAATGATGAGAAAAACCAAAACCATATAGATATCTCCTCTACCAAATAATGTTTCAAGATGTACCATACCATCTCAAACCTTGTTAAGCATTAAAGTAGGAATCATTTCATGAAGAATAAAACTAGATCTAGTTCTAGATCAAACGTCCCTAATTAGGGAGATTTTTGTCCCCAAAATCTAGGGTCTTAATGTACAAGGGTGGAAGAAATTACCAACATGTGACATGTATGCCACTTTATCTTACACCACAATATGAAATCCAAAGAAAAATTATTTGAACTCCTCCATGTGTGCGGATGATACAATATAGAAATTCTTGAATTAATAGTTATACCATCAACATTAGTTTTCTCAATTGGAAGGACAAAAGTGTTGCCACTCAAATTCCCATGAAGATTTAGGACCTCAAAACCCTTCTTACAACTATGACACATACAACATGAAGATGTACCATTATTGTTGACTTGATATTTGTTCCTTCTCATATACAATACTTCTTTCTTGTTAGAAAAATAAGGGCTACTAAAACAACTCCATAAATATCCATACGAGAAAAATCTACCACAAGCTCATTAAAACGTATAATAAAAAAAATAAATTTATATTTCCTATCAATAAGAATATAATCACCTTCCTTAACCAACCCAAACCATAGGGCTTAAGGTGCTAAAATGTCTTCATACCAATTTTCTCGACAAAGTTGTATGCAATCAAGTTAGTTTTTGAACAAGAATCAAGTAAAGCATTGCGATTAAAACAATTGACAAAGATCTTAATGTTAAAGAATGCTTTTCAAATCAACACACCAACCTTAGTAGAGAAATATAAAAAAGAGAACCTTTTAAGAAAATTCAACTTCCTTAACCTCTTTATCCTTTTTAGTGGAGACATAATTATTTTTCCCTTTTGTGTAGGGTACTTTCTAGATATATATTCCAACATGAAAACTCTATATGACCATCCTTACCTAAAGATCCCAATGTATAAATTTATTTTTATTGCTTATGGAATTAATTATCTTCATTTCCTTTTTATTGGCCTTACCTTCATTAGAATTGGAATAAGTTAGAAATATCTATCTCAAGATAATGAACATGTGAGCATGCTTCATCTATGTTAGTTGGTTAAGAGAGCTAAATAGACCTACATAAATCATTATGTAAACCTTCATGTACTTCATTAAAATTTCAATATCAAGCACATGTTTACCCATTTATATAGATTTTCTACAAAATTCACTAGTATATTCTTGCACACTTTGACCTTTGTCTCAAGAAATTTCCATTCCATATATTTTTGTTCCTTATCACATACTAGATAAAATCGTTTCCTAACTACTTGCTTAAAATGCTCTGAATAACTTATTGAAGCTTATTTTTGAGTCATAGAATCTAAAATAATTTCAAACCAAGTTAAGACATGTTTTTCCAACCTTAGTTTAGTAAAAGAGATATTTTTTTCAAGGATTAGAGTATGCATGCTAAAATATACCCCATTTAGTGATCTAATGATCAAGTTTCTATGCATCTGCAAATCCCAAGTTGAGCGAGCCAATTATCAAGTTTCTTTGCATATACTTCACCTTCAAATGGAATGATTTCAATATTTTCTCTCACTTCAAACAAATACTTATTTGTAATACTTTACTCTACCTTTGGCTCTTCCTCTCCATTGAAATCTTCACCTAATCTTATTACAAGGAGTTGAACATTGAGGATTCTCATGGTATCCAAAGATTGATAAAGAATATTGATAACACTCACCATCTTATAAAACCTTGATTTTCCATCTGTAACGGAGAGGATCTGCCACTCTCGAGTCTCTAGGGTAGAGAAGAGTCTATAGGGGACATACAGCTCTAGGTTACCTTAATGACAAAAGCTCAAGTGACAAGGTGAAAAATAAAGGAAAGACTAAACTATGTTTTTGGGTTTTCTAGTTATTTATGATAGAGGAATTCAAAAGTTAAGTGAATAAACCTCAGAGGTCTCGAGAACAGAATGAGAGGCTCTCATCCAAAGGACGAGAGCGCGGACCAAGGACGATAGCATGACACATTGACGTCTCATACAAAAAGAAATCATAGTTTGTTGCCAGAAACACTCAAGACCTACTAACAACTCGAATGCTAAAGTCTAATGGTTTTAACAAAAATGAAAACAAATCAAGAAATGTGTAAAATATAAAAAAGTACAACAAGAAAAATACTTGAAATGATAAATAAACTAACTATAAACAAAATGATGAGTAGGAGGAAAATATATTCAACTCATGATATGTCCAACCTCCCGCAAGCTCCTCACAGACAAAACCTTTTACACACGAAAAAAAGAAAATGTTGGAGCTAATTTTTGGGGTTTTTCATAGTCAAACCCCTACTTTGGTGTTTCCACCTCCACGAATAACTAGATAGACAACAATATATAAATAGTGATAAAGAAAGCAATAAGATGAGATGTAGAACATGTAAAGGAAAAAAGTATGCTAATAATAAGAATGATAATACTATGAAATAAAGGTTACTCTTCTTGCTACAAGCTTAGTGAAGCTCAGAGGGCGAGTGTCACTTTGAAGAGGTGAGATAGTTGTGCAAGAGTGTAGTGTGGAGAGCTTGAGAACCTATGAGAGAAATGGTGTAGAGTAGCAAGAAGGAGAGCTAGAATGGAGAGAATGAAAGAGTGAAGTGTTAGAATGAGAGAGTGTGAGATCGAATATCAAGAATGAAGTTGAATGAGGAAATGAGGGAAATAAATGGTCAAATTGTATGCCAAAGAGCCATTCTCGGGTGCACCTGCGATTGCAAAGGAATTGCACTTTGCGAGTAGGTGACATTGTAATGCCCCAATGGCCTAGGAATTAGGAATCTTGTTAGGATGTTCACACAATGTGCAAACATCTACGTGGCACAAAAGTGTCCTAGACAAAAAGCCCCCCACCTACAAAATATGACAAGGTAGGGACATAAATGAAAGAATAGAAGATGAATTTTTGCATTGTCAACTTATTAAGCTAAAGTAAATGGTGACGTTGTGGGAAATCGCATAAGGGTGAAATTTTATGCCATAATTTTTTTCCCCCACTTTAGCAAGCATATGTATCTAAGCATGCGTGGGCTAAAGTAGATATAGATTGAAGAGAATATACCAAAGGCGAAGAGGAAGCAAACATTCAATTTGATATACCTGACATGAAAGGGGCTTCACTAGAATGTGAAAAGGACAAAGGTCTTTGATTCCACAAAGCCAGTTGTAATCTCACCACAAACATGTTAGCTATAGACATGATAAAATTTTTCATAGACAAGATAAGACAATCTAATAAGATAAAGATGACACTGATAGGTATGGATAGCATGGCTAGAGACCATACAACAAGCATATAGGCTTGTGGCTATTGAAAACTATGTTGCAAGACAATAAAAAAAAGATAAGATAGGTATAGTCAAGTTTCTCCCAAGCTAGATGATGAGACATAGGACATAAGACATGAGGCATCAATGAATCCTTTTTAAAATTTTAATTTTTTTAAAAATTATGTATATATGATAGCCCCCCCTTAGAATGATGTGTGCTACGCAAAGGAGCACATGCCATTCTAAGGAGAAGAGAAAGATAAGAGATGATGTGGCACACAATACATGGCTATATGTATTCATGGAATGTTGTCACGCGAGGAGCAACACATAAAAACCACAACATCACAAAGATGAGAAGTAGAGACAAAGAAATCAAGAGCATAGGGGGAACTGATTATTTGGGGTAAGAACTACTCATAGATATAGATAGATAAGTGTAGTATAATATATATGAACTGTCATCACCCCCAAATATATCAGAATGAGAAGAAGAGCACATGAAGACAAAGAAAAAATAAAAATCGGTTCAACATGGAAGAAGCCTAAATGTCCCCATAATTCACATCGTCCTCGACATGAAAATCCAAGATTTACAACATATAGAAGAATGATGAGACAAATAGAGGAAGTTCATGACATATTTTCCCTCCTATATCCAAGCACCTAAAAGGGCAATGAGGGTCCTCTAAGTGAGAGAACAAATATATGTAGACAAGTACAAGGGGACACAAACAATCACACAAAACTAATCTAAATATGGAGAAGAGGGTGCCGCTCTAATCCAAGTCCACTGGCAGGTCGTCCTGCTCCCAATCTAGATCATTATAAGGGGAAGGAGGATGAGAATGAAGGGGAGGGATAACTAAATCAATACCAACTGACTTGCCTACAACAAGGGCTAAGGAAGAAGGCCCCTAGAGGTTTTCGTCACCAAGCTCTTGTGAGACTAAAGTCATCGATTTTGCAAAGATCAAGGACAAAGTTGGGATATCCTCCAAAAAATTGAACATTTAATTTTTAGGAGTAATATGTGTCAACTAAGTGGGAGGAGGATAAGACACCTGAGATCCACTACTAACCTCAGGAAGAGAAGCAGTGACAAACTTTGAGGATGTGGGGCTGCCTCCATCACAAGGACAATGTAGGATAGAGTAGAACAAGACTCAAGAGAGGATGAAAATTTCTTATGACCATTACTTGAAGCGAGGTCATCCTCTAACTTGCACTTCATCAAAGGATGCAAAATCCCCATAGATCAAGCAAAAGAAGAAGGGGACAAAGCCACAAAGGAAACCACCTTTGTGTAAGGCATGTCAATAAGCTATGAGAAATGACAAATATCAAGGAGAGAAGTAAGAAGGGGAGGCTCTGTCGAAGGAGTGATGAACACCTACACCATTTTGGGGTGCGGTTCATCAAGATCTATCAGTGAAGTTGAAAGAAGGACTGAGGCAATGAGAATTGAGGTAGAAGAAGAGATAGAAGTAGAAGGAATCAAAATAGGAGTAGAGACAAAAACAACATGCTCCTCCCCATTCTTCTGCAAGGGAACATGATCCTTAGCTAGAGCCTTTCGTTGAAACTTATGCTCACACAAAATCTAGTTATGTTGGCTTGGGAACCAAAAGATGCAGCTTGAGAAGAGGAAAGGGGCTCTTGCTCTACCATAGGAGCAACCTCCACAAATTATGCCAGTAGAAGGGTGGACTCCTGAGGAGGAGTAGGAGGCACAAAAGTAGAAACAAAGAAAAAATTCTCAGTGAGGTACCTCTTTCCTTTCCCTACCCTGGGAGTAGGTGGAGGAATAAGTAAAGGAAAAGACTAGGATCAACCCCATGTGAATGCTTCCCTTTTCCATATAAGGTGGATTGAGGCATCGTGGGTAAAATAGGAAGCTGGAAGACTGGAGGCTTTGATTTTCGCATCATGAGTGTCTTTCCTTTTCATGTGCTAATCATAGTAGGAGGAACAAAGGATGTTACTAAAGGTTAGGAAGAAGAAGTAAAAGATGAAAAAGAAGAAGGAATAGAAGGGTAAGACCCTAGGGAAAGAGAAAGCTTGTCCTTCCCCTTTGGAATGGTAGAAGACAAAGCTTTCTACTATGCACATAGGTAGGTCTTCAGAGAAACAACATACAGAGATGGGGGAAAACCACCTTTTGACACCAAGCCCCTAGTCTTGTATCTAAAATAAGCTCTATATAAAAGATCTCCCCTGGGAGGTAGGGTCTGATTGGGGTAGGCAAAAATTTGTCAAGGGAGAAACCCCCATGTGATACTAGTGGTTTATATCCAGTATCCTAGACAATATGTACAATACCCTTGTGGGGAAACTTTAGAAATTTGTGGACTACTGAAGCGACTACATTCATGGAGGCTAATCATGGAATGCCTATTATTTCTCTGAACAAGTCCGACTTAGGAATCACAACAAAAGAGACTTCCAAAGCATTAGGTCCTACTAGGACCAAAAAATAAATAGCACCAATAGGGGCAATAAAAAACTCATCATGTGTGCGGATGGTAACCTACAATTCATCATATTTCTCCTTATGTAAATTTTTTATAAAAAGGGTATCCTCTATAATGATATTCACGTGGCTCAAGGGATCAACCATAACACCTGTTATGACTATTGACACTTTTGTTTAAAAAAATTATTATTAAAGATATTGTTAAATGTTTAAAAGAAAATATTTTATGAAGACAAAAGGGGAATGGCAATGTGAAAGTTGCATTGAAAATATTACAAAAAGGAAAATGAAAAATTTGACCAAGTCATTTGGGTGCCAAAAGGAGGAGTTTCATTCTTGATAACTCACACAACAAGGAGAGGTTTTAGGTTTTCCATATTTGTTGGCATTAAATATTGGAAGAGCTGCAATGGTGGTATTGAAGTAGTCTTTTGTAGAGCTTCAAGGGAAGAATAACCCACATTGTGAGACAAGGAAGAGGTTTTGGACCATGTTGTAGATTTTAAAGGACAATGTGGAAGCTAGAGGAAGAGCCAAGTTTGTTTGTTTCTTTTCTTGAAAACTTTGCATTACTATGAAGAGTCATGTTTATTTCTTGAAGGATCATGTTCATGATAATATTGTGTTAAAATCATCATATGAAAATGATTTTAATATTAAACCTATGCCTAAATCCTACCTAAGAAACCCTAGTCGATGGTATAGATGCCTAAATAGGTAGATGTTACAGTCATATAGAGAGAAAATGAATGTTGCAAGTCAAGACAGTTCTTAGAATATGATGAGTCACTATGAGCCAAATAGTTTAGTCAAAGAATTATGGGGCATGGGTTCCAAGCTTTTCATTTGATCATGATATGTTTCCAATTATATCAGATCCATTCATTGCTGCCATGCAATTTCCTTTTTACCATACAAAAGATCAAGATGTTTTCCATGCATGTGTGGATAACTTTCTTGTAGTGGCTAAATTTTCAGTTTGTCATCATCTAAAGGATGTGGTAGATAAATTAGTGATTTCTTTATGTAGATTTACAACTATTCTCCACCTATCTACCCCTATTGAAGGTCTATTCTTACCTTGATGGTGATGCAAAAATCAGTTAGAGGAAATGATGATTGGGATATTGTTGAAAAGACAGTGTATGAAAGTTGTTAAATTAAGGATAATGGACTAAAAAGAAAAAAAAGTTAGTTTAAGTGGGAAATGAAGTACTATTATGATAGTTGAGGGTTGTATTGTAACATGATTATAATAAAATTCATAGTACAATACTGATATGTGAAGATGATAGTCTTATATGTAAGGTAGTCTTATATAAAAAGCCATGGATATTATAGACTAGATATAATATGTTCTATGATGAGAATAGTCAATGGATTTAGAGGAAAGGGGTTTGATGCCACAACAACCATGGAAAAAAATGAGGTTTTGAAGGGTGTAAAGATTTGAAAAAAATAGTCATTTGTATCAGTTGAGGGAGATATTTATGCACCTTTGTGAGTCACTATAACAGTCTAGATAATGACATTGTACCTATGAATGAGAATAGTGTCATTATTGAGGTGGCATTAAGGTCTTTGTGATGAGGCTTAAAGCATCATGAAAAATCATATGCCAACTAAAGTGAGTTCAGGATTGCCATAGACAGGGAAAGAAAGTGTTCAAATGACTGTTATAAGGTAAGATTTCCAGTGAACAGTATCACAAAAGGTAGTTTTTCCTTGTGAATGCAAGAGTCTAACCTAAGATGGTAGAACACCTACATGTGACAGTGAAAATAACAAAGGTTTCCAAATAAAATGATAGGGTCATGGAGGTTATAAGGAAACCACCATGATGTAAAAAAGTGACAAGCCTGTGAACTATGAGAGGTGATAGTGTATTCATAAAGAAGTTCATTTGAAAAAGGCACAAAAGTTCAAAATACAAAAGTTAAACACTGTGAGTAAGTTTGCATGGTAGTGGATAGAATCTAAAAGAAAACAGTCAACATTATTCATGACAATATGACTGTCATGTGAAGCACAACCCTTCCATGGTAAGATCCAATGAAGAGAAGTTTATAAGGGGGTAGAGATCATGAAAAGGAATAGCAATGCTTTGCTTTGTTATGGAAGAGCATAGTCATAAGGTTTATATGTGAGAATCAATGCCTAAGCCCAACATGACCAAGAATATGAACTCAAAAGCCTAACAATCTTAAGGAAAAGGAGGTTGCAGTCTTAAAATACCAACTCAAATATATGATAGGCTATATCCACCATTAAAAGAATCAAAGATATTGAAGATAGTCATATTTTTGACGACTTTGGTGATAATAGTTTTTGGCATGCCTGGTGGGACAAATTGAACTATCATAGTTCAAAAATTGTTCATTCATTGCTAATATTTGGTGTGTATGTCAACAATATGGAGGCAAAATATTCACACACCTAGCAACTCCAAGTTTGAATATACTCACTCAAGCAAATTACGTTCTAGTATGTTCAATTTATAAAGAAGAGAAATATGATTTCCTTTCATTTCAAAACATTTCCAAGAAATTTTCCAACTTTTTGAATGATTTGATATATCAAAGTTTCATGGACAATATGTTTTTTCACCTCTATTTCATGAAAATGCTATTCATATACCTTCATATCAGCCATATCAAACAAAAAAACTTGCTGGTTTTATTCTAAATGAACTTATAACAAGAAGTTATCAACAAACTTATCAGGTTTTCCACCAGCCCACCCTTGCCCAATCTTCTTGGATACCTTTTAATCAGTCCCAAGAGGTCATTTCTATGCCAAACCAACATGATTTCTTTCCTATCCAACCCGAAGATACTGATAATATGTGGAGTAGTGACATCAAAAACATATTGCTATACTTCAATAAGCGGTTGGATGATATCAAGAGGCAACAAGACTTCAATTTTCAGCAGAAGGAGTTGTATTACCAAGCCTATCAATACCAACAAGAGTTGGATTATCAAAAGGAGTAGTATGAGGAGTCTCTTACAAAAGAGGTTGCTGCCAAACAAGAATAGATGAGGTTATTTCTTGCCAATGTTCAAAGGGTGGAAGACCAATCAACTACTTACATTCCAAATCATCCTGTAAAAGAGGAGATTTCTAGGTTCAAGATTCTAAGTTTCAAGCAAGATAAGCTTCCTAAATCTTCAAGTAAGTCTTTTGAGTTTGAAATTCCAAGTTTTAGGAGTCTTCATCCTTTGTAAGAAGCTATGACTATGCAAGATCAACCCTTTGTTTCTCAAAACCAGTCTTCTCAAGAGCCCATTACTCTTCCAAGTACCCATCAAACTTGCTATGTTTCTTTGTTAGATTAGCCTTCTTTCCTTATCACCATTCATATTTGCAAAGGTGGTCCTATTATCTACCAAGATAGTTGGTTTAGTAAACAAGAAGAGGAAGTGTTTGGGGAAGAACAAAAATAATTTCTTGTTATTGGTACACTTGCAAATAAGTTAAAAGAGGAAAAAATAGACTTGTTGCAAGAGGTTAATGAGCATGATCAGTTAGGATAGTGAAATGAAAGGCAAACAAGAAAGGCTGAATGTGAAAATTTGATTAACTTGTTTGATGAGCTTCCACTTTTTGTTGAAGGTGAAGAAGATATTTCAATGTCAATTTCAACAAATCAATTGGAACACCAAGACCACAAGCAAAAAGGGGAGGTGAAAAGGAAGAGCCTACATTTTGGTTTGATGAGCTGCCTTATTTTGTTGAGCAGGATGAAGAAATAATTCTCATACCAACATTAGTAATAGGTTTGCAACACGAACGAGATACAAACAATTTTGATAGGGTGTTGGTATACCAAGAGCAAAGTGAGGAAAACATTGTTTTGAAGAGCATAAAAATTGACATACATGAGGAGAACAAGCCACAAGTTGAGGAAGACTTTTTTTCCAGCATCATTGAAGACTTTTGTTCAAACCTTGATGCCAAGATAGTGCTTCCTGAATCAAAAAATCATGAGCAGTATGAACTAGAGGAGAATGCAGCCATGTTTCCATTTGAACAACATGAACCAAAAAATTCCAATCTACATGATGTTAAAGAAGCAGTCCAAAAAGAAGAAGCCAACAATGAGAGTTTGAGGTTTGTTCTTTCCAGAGGCCATCCTAGTAGACAAATAGCTAGGATGGAAGCCAAAAAAGCATCAAAAGTCATGCTTTCACCCAAGCATGAAGTCACTGATAAAAATGAAGTTGAATATAAAGTTGCAACTAAAGATCAAATTTAGCTCACTTATCTAGTTCAAAACAATAGTATGCATAGTCAAAATCAAAGGGCAAGTGAGTATGTTTATGTTCTTCTAGAAGCATTGTATCTATTCATTGAGTTTCTACTTGTGCTATATCTTTGTGGGGTTGCTCATGAACATGAATTTTTTTTTCAAGTTGTTAAGGAAGGGTAGCTATTTCACTAAACCAGTCAACTATTTTGTTTGATTGAACTTTACTATTGGTTATTATAGGTTAGGGTAAGTTGTTTTTGAGTCAATATGTGTTTTTGTACATAATTTTTAGGTGTCTTTTCATTCCTCCAAGTGCTGTTGTACAGTTGGCTAGTTAGTTTAGTCATGTTTTGATTCATATTTGGTAGGTTTGAAGGTGTTGAGCACTGTTTTGGAATGCTACAACAATATACAAGGTCTTATTTTTAGTATGTTTTCAAGTTCTTTCATGACTCCTATGCTCAATGGATGGTCTAAGGCATTCGGTCACTAAGTTTTAGTAGGAAAACCTCCATTAGAGGTTTCCAAAGATGTTGACACTTTTGTTTTAAAAAATTGTTATTAAAGATATTGTTAAGTGTTTAAAAGAAAATGTTTTATGAAGACAAAAGGGGAATCACAACATGAAAGTTGCATTGAAAATTTTAAGAAAAGGAAGATGAAGACTTTGACCAAGTCATTTGGGCACCAAAAGGAGGAGTTTCATTCTTGATAACCCATGCAACAAGGAGAGGTTTTAGGTTTTCCATATTTGATGGAATTGAATATTGATGGAGATGAAATGGTGGTATTGAAGGATTCTTCTATAGAGCTTTGAGGGAAGAATAACCCAAGTTGTGAGACAAAGCAAAGGTTTTGGCCCATGTTACAAATTTTAAAGGACAATGTGGAAGCTAAAGGAAGAGACAAGTTTGTTTATTTCTTTTCTTGAAAACTTTGCATTACTATGAAGAGTCATGTTTGTTTCCTGAAGGATCATGTTCATGATAATATTGTGTTAAAATCATAATATGAACATTATTCTATGCTTAAACCTGTGCCTAAATCCTACCTAAGAAACCCTAGTTGATGGTAGAGATGCTTGAATAGGAAGATGTTACAGTCATATAGAGAGAAAATAAAAATTGTAAGTCAAGACAATTCTCAGGATATGATGAGTTACTATGAGAAAATAGTTCAATCAAAGACTTATGAGGCGTGGGTTCCAAGCTTTTCATTTGATTATGATATGCTTTAAATTATATCAGATCCATTCATTGTTGCCGTGTCATTTCCTTTTGACCATACAAAAGATCAAGATGTTTTCCATGCATGTGGATGGATTTCTTGTAGTGGCTAAATTTTTAGTTTGCCACCATCTAAAGGATGTGGTAGATAAATTAGTGATTTATTTATGTAGATTTACAACTATTCTCCACCTATTTTCCCCTATTCAAGGTCTATTCTTACCTTTGATGGTGATACAAAAATCAACTAGAGGAAATGATGATTGGGATACTGTTGAAAAGATAGTGTATGAATAGTTGTAAATGGATAATGGATGGAAAAGAAACAAAAGGCAGTTGAAGTGGGAAATGAAGTGCTATTATGATAGTTGAGGATTGTCTTGTAGCATGATAACAAAAAAATTCATAGGAAAGTCCTGATATGTGAACATGAAATTCTTATATGTATGATAGTCTTATATGAGGAGCCATGGATATTATAGAATAGATACAATTAAGCCAAGGCTCTAGAATCCATGACAAAGGATTGACAATAATATGTGCTATGATGAGAATAGTCAATCGAGTTAGAGGCTTGACAACAACCATGGAAAACAATGAGGTTTTGAAGGGTGTAAAGGTTTGAAAGAAACAATCATTTGTATCAGTTGAGGGAGATATTTATGCACTTTTGTGAGCCACTATAACAGTCTATATAGTGACATTGTACCTATGTATGATAGTAGTGTCATTATTGAGGTGGCATTAAGGTCTTTGTGATGAGGCTTAAAGCACCATGAGAAATCATTTGGTAGATGAAGTGAGTTCAAGACTGCCATAGACATGGAAATAAAGTGTTCAAATGATTGTCATAAGGTAAGATTTCCAGTGAATAGTATCACAAAAGGTAGTTTTTCCTTGTGAGTTAAGGAGTCTAACCTAAGATGGAAGAACACCTACATGTGAGTGAAAATAGAAAAGGTTTCCAAATAAAATGATAGGGTCATGGAGGTTAGAAGGAAACCACCATGATGCAAAGAAGTGACAAGCTTATGAAGTATGAGAGGTGACAGTGTATTCATAAATAAGTTCATTGGAAAAAGGCACAAAAGTCCAAAATATAGAAGTTAAACACTGCAAGTTTGCATGGTAGTGGACATAGTCTAAAAGAGAAGGCAGTCAATATTATTCATGATAGTATGACTGTCATGTGAAGCACAACCTTTCCATGGTAAGAGCTAAGGAAGAGAAGTTTATAAGGGGGTAGAGATCATGAAAAGGAATAACAGTGCTTTGCTTTGTTAGGGAAGATCATAGTAATAAGGTTTACATATGAGAATCATTGCCTAAGCCCAACATGACCAAGAATATGAAGTCAAAATACTAATAGTATTAAGGAAAAGGAGGTTACAGTCTTAAAATACCAACTCAAAGATGACAATTTATAGCCACCATTAAAAGAATCAAAGATATTTAAGACAATCATATTTCTCATGACTTTGGTGATAACAATGACATTACCATTGATACAAGTAATAATGTAAATGGAGAGAGCTCCTTGTTTAAAGGTAGATCATGTGAAGTAAATTTAATGTCAGTAGTAGCATTTTCATGCTTTGAATGAGGAATATGGGTGAATGAGACTACATTCACATACTCGAATGAGGTGAAATCAAAAGATGGAGTGACAAAATTAACAAAATGTGATGGGAACAGATCTGTGTAGATCTATAGCTAGCTATTCAGCTTCGCTATAGACTTGTTCGAGTTTTGTTTCCTACCATCAAGCCAGATTGTGTTGTCATTGATGTGGTTCTAAATCATGTGACACAAGCAAACACATCTCTCGGTGTCATGTCCAAAGACTCGGTGGTACTGTAATTTTTTTTGTGCATCATACCATTGAGGATATGGCTCAAACAATGGTCTAATCTC
Organism: Sequoia sempervirens; assembly: GCA_007258455.2. Lineage (NCBI taxonomy): Eukaryota > Viridiplantae > Streptophyta > Pinopsida > Cupressales > Cupressaceae > Sequoia > Sequoia sempervirens. The sequence goes on from VDFB02038651.1 coordinate 31,348, forward strand.
TAGAAAATTTATTATTTTATCTTTCAATTTTTTTTGCAAGACACTATTATGAGATTATGATAATTTAGTAAATATTCTATTTCACCTTGTATCATTTTGTATGTGGGAACAAAAACCATGTTCACCACAACCTTGTTCTTTCTAGATTCGCTAGAGATTGACACAATTGTTTGGCCATCTTGATGAGAGCGTGGGGATGAATCCCTATACTAGGAAACCATTTGCTAGTACTCTTGCAAGATGGCACATAGATGCACAAAGGATGGATATTTTATTAAAAGAAATTTATCTTGCAGCACTGGTTGCAAGTTTTCGATGAATACTTCTTGCACATCAAAATCATGAAAAGGATAAGAAACTTGAGAGAACAAGGCCTAATATTGAGCTATAAAATTAGTTACCTTCTCATGAGGTCCCTTCTTGCATTGGATGAGATCAAAAAATGCAATCTTTGGCCTGATGTTGGATGACACCTGGCATCGAGATATCCATCTATCATCCAGTGATCTCCAATATGCTATCTTAAGTAGCACATAAGATGGAGGTGTAGGATGGGACATGAGTCTATAATTTTTTCTATGCTACAAAGAAGCTCTAAGCCTTTTCAATCTTTTGTTAACAAAGTCCTTAGACTTTCAACAATAAGAGATGCTTGGGAAAAGGAATCATCTTTCGCCAAGAATCTCGTGAGCTCTTCGAGTCTCAATTCCAAGGAGTAAATTTTCTCTGCAAGAACTCTAAAAGTAGTTTCATCTTCCAAGGAAGAGGAAAAGTCTGAGGGTGAGGTGAGAGGGGTAGGAAAATGGGTTGCAACTTCATCGATAGGTGGGGTATACTCAATGAAGAGTCCTGTAGACAACTCTTAGAAAGTCAGGCTAGATCAGGTAGGATTAAACCTTCTAGATCCCATATTTGTGTTTTGGTAACTCCTTACTACATATCCAAAGGTAGTCGAACTGGGTCATGAAGCTCATAAAGAATGTCCCAACTCACTATTAGCTACATGTCTCAGTACGCGAGAATATATTTTTTGAAACAAAGACAAGGAGAAAAGGAAGGTTCACATTGGGTTCACCGAAATGTAATAGAGAGGATCCACCACTCCCAAGTCTCTAGGATAGGGAAGAGTCTATGAGAATGGATAGATCTAGGTTACCTCAATGACAAAAGCTCAAGTGATAGGTTGACAAATAAAGGAAAGACTAAACTATGTTTTTGGGTTTTTTGGTTATTTATGATAGAGGACTTCAGAAGTCAGGTGAATAGACCTCAAAGGTCTCAAAAATAGATTAAGAGGCTCTTATCTAGAGGAAGCGAGCACAAACCAAGGAAAATAACATGACACACTGATGTCTCTGTGGTGCATTGGCGTCTCATACAAATATAAAGTAGAGTTGCTAGAAACACTTGGGACTTGTTAACAACCCGAATTCTAAAGTCTAATGGTTTTAACAAAAATGAATTCTAAAGTAAATGTAGGAAATGTGTAAAATATAAATAAGTATAATAGGAAGAATACTTGAAATGATACACAAACTAGCTATAAACAAAATGATGAGTAGAAGGAAAAGATATTCAACTCATGATCTAGGTCTAGCCTCTTGCAAACTCCTCATGGAAAAAACCTTGCACACACAAAAATGAGAAAATGTTGGGGCTACTTTTTGGAGTTTACCTTAGTCAAACCCGCGCTTTGCAATTTCCACCTCTACGAACAACCAAATAGGCAACGATATAGAAATAGTGATAAAGAAAGAAATAAGATGGGATGTAGAATATGCAAAGAAAAAAATTATGCTAACAATAAAAATGATAATGCTATGAAATAAAGGTTAATCTCCCTACTACAACCTTGGTGAAGTCGAGAGGAAGAGTGGCACTTCGAATATGTGAGACAATTGTGCAAGAGTGTAGTGTAGAGAGCTTGAGAACCTACAAGAGAAATGGTGTAGAATAGCAAGGAGAGATAGAATGGATGGAATGGAAGAGTGAAATGTTAGAATGAGAGAGTGTGAGACTGAATAGCAAGAATGAAGTTGAATGAGGAAAAAAGGGAAAGAAATGGTCAAATTGAATGCCAAAGAATAGTTCCTAGGCATGCACACGACTGCAAAGGTGTTACACTTTGTGGGTAGGTGAAAATGTAATGTCCCAACAACCTAGGAACTAGGAATCTTGTCAGGACGTCCACACAGTGCATAGATGTTTGTGCAACATGGAAATTTCCTAGAAAAAAATTCCCCCACCAATAGAAAACAAAAAGGCAGGGATGGAAATGAAATCTTAGAAGACAGTTTTTGTATTATCGATTTATTAAGCTAAAATAAATGGTGATGTGGGAAATTGCATAAAGGTGCAATTTAACACCATAGAACCATCAAAATTCTCTTTCCTTACCACACCTATGAACTCTATCCTCCTCTTGTATGTGTCAATGTCTCTATCAAAAGGTAAAAAATTCTTTCCACTTGAATGATTTGTGTACATGTCAATGTATTGAATTAAAATTCACATTTACCATTCTAAAACAATTCAATATTGTAGGAGGATTTGAAGAAAAAGACATGCATATTTTTCATGGGAAATTCTCTAATCAACTAATCAATGATTTTTTTTCTTTTCTTGTAATATGTTCAAAATAATAATTAACAAGTTAAAATAATCTTGCCACTTGATATATTTACCTCTTCCATCTTTTCTTTCATGGCATTTCTCCTTGATGGTTAAGAGTTGTGTGCAATTAATTTTTATGAAGAAATATTTTAAATGCAAGAGTTTCAGCATAATATTTTCTAAATATTCCTTCATAAATTTATTTATTTAAAGAGTTCCAATTTTTAATTCTTAAACAAAGAATCCATGTATTCCTTTCTATCTTTTAGAAAACATATAACACCTCCTTAGGAACAATCTAATTAGAGGCATCCAAGATAAAATATTCAATACATGTTCTTGTGCTTGATGTTCTTGACTAATTGAGTATATTCTTCTTATCATGAAAGCTTGTTCTTCCTTAACAGTTGCTATAGTATTTTGTGATCATATAAGTTCTAGGGTAAAATTATTTACATAATTAAGAACACCAAGGAAAAATTGGAGATTTTCTTACCAAATAGACACTTGAAACCTAAATATTTATCCTTAATATGAGGCTAAACCTCAAGGATGCCATTATTGACTATCATTCCTAAGAAATTGCAGCTATTATCTATAGATAAAACAATTGTAGAGTTTTTTGTTGAATTATAAAATTGATTTAGATGATCATAATTCTTATCTAGAGTTTTGACTAAAAATAGAAATTTCATCAATATAAATACATAAAAAAATAGATGTTCCTTTAAAAATCTAATCCATAAGATTTTTAATGTATGTTGGAGCATTCATAAGTCCAAAAGGCATCGCCACCCATTCATAATGTCCAAAGGGATTATTAAAATCCATTTTGTGAAGATCTTACTCTTTTACCTATATCTGATAGAATCTAGACTTACAACCAAATTGTGAGAAATATTTAGCATTTGAAACATTTTGTAGCAAATAAGATTTGTCTAGCATGGGATAAGGAAAATGTTTGATTATAGAATTTAAATGTTTATAATTTATTATCATCCTTTTCTTACCTCTCTTTTTCTTAGAATACTTATTTACCATAATGCATAGCAACAATAAGGAGATTTAGGAGTGATATAGTTTCCTTCTTCTAGCTCTTTGATGGCCTTTTCTATGTCATGATAATCAATTGCTAATATTGGGATTTTATTGACAATTTTAATTTATTTCCCATCCTATATTTTTATCTCTATTATTGGCATGCTTTTGGTCCATAAATTTTGGGGATCTTTTGAACAAATTTCTCCTATCAATGTATTTAAATTAGGAAATTCAAAAGAGTCAAAATGAGATATTAGAGTAGAAGGAATTTTCTAAGATGCATATACCATCCTAGGAGCTTTGATCTTTTCTCCATTGAGTTTTAATAACACATGTTTATTTATACTTCCATATGGATAATATGTATTGATAAAATTGCTTCCTATTAGAACACCAATTGGAATCTTACTCATTTCAAAGAAATCATATTTTAATGTTTTCCTTCCATAAAAATATTTTTCTAATGTTTATATTTGTCATAGGTAAATACTTTTCATTGGACATCTAATATTTTATATTGATTGTGTTCCTTTACTTATTCCTGTCTCTTAATACAAGAAATTTGTAAAATGAGAGAGACACACCTATATCAATTTGAACATCATAAGCTTTACTATTTATTTCCACTAAAATGAACTAGGTGAACCTTCCATTCATCAATGTTGTAATGTATTCAAGCTTAGGATATGGTTTAGGAATAGGTAAGCTTTCCATGACTAGTCTATATTTTTTGATCAAGAACTTGAAATATTTCTAGTTTAGATAAGAAATATTCATATTCTTCAATTTAAACTATCTTAATTCCTTTTGTTCAAGGAACATAATCATTTTATCTATAGAATGTGGTAGATGATGGAACCCCTCAAAAAATTCTCTTGGTTCCATTTTAAAATTTTGCAATACTTGGCTTGGACCCTAGTTTTTGGCTCAGGGTTATGTTCCTCATCACTATTTTAGGGTTTGTGTTCCTAAAACCTTTCAAAAATTGACCTTTGAGTCCAAAAAACCCTTGGTCATTCTAATTTTGCATTGAATTGTTGCTCTTGATATTTGGTCATTCAAATTACCTCTTATGCCATTAAAATCGTTGTTTTCACCGGCCCCTTGAGTTTAGGTCTGTTGGTTATCAAGCGCCTTTTCAGCCTTCAAATTTTCTTGTGTTCGGGCTTTATTTTTTATACTTAACGACTTAAGTCTTAAGCCTTCATTCCTAAGGGTCAAATTCCCATGGGCCTAGTAGTGGCCCTGTTTTTAAATTAACTTTTGTGGCATGTGCAGAATTAGGTTTTTATGTTGGTCATTTGATCATCAAGGGTTGATCACCACTATTCCCCATGCACCTATGTTGTTTTATTCCTTATTATTTTATTCGCATAGGCTGCCGAGCTTCAGCCATGTGTTTGGTACATTGACGGGCCCATTCTCCTTGGTAAAGATAGTTGGTTCCATTTGAAGAAGATCAACAACTTGTCATTAAGTAACGTGGCCACATCTTAGCCACTCCCCGTGTGCCTGTGTTGGTTTATTTCATATTATTTTAAAACACACGGGCTAGAGGGCGATGGTCATGTGTCATATCTGGTAGTGGGACCAGTGTTTCTAAAAGGCTAGTGGACATAGCTTTGAGAAAGATCAACGATGGACACCAAAACATGTGTTCTCATTAGGACCATTCCCCGCGTGCTCGTCCGTCTTGTGCATTGAGGAGAGATAATCACACGGGCTAGCAGGCAAGACATCTGTCACCCCATGGAGGGACCCACTAGATTTGGATACAACTATTGCTTCATAAGAAAGGAGATAAATGATCAATGGAAGGTGACGTGGGTTGATCTTGACCACTCCTCGCCATCCCATGAGGGCCCCCCTTTTGTCTCATATTTTCAGTGGGAAAGTGGGCGAGTGCCACATGGAATATTCTAAAGGCTTCAATGGACTCTAGTGGAGTTGGAATGCTACTAAATCTAGCCGAGATGGTACTATGATAAAAATGATGCCATTTTTGAGATCTAACAATTGTTGGTATCTATGGGAAGGTGAAAATAAAGCAAGGAAGGGTATAGACCGATATTGTGAGATCAAATCAAGATCACTCCCCACTGTTCTGCTATGAAGAATACAAGTGTATTAATTCCCAAAGATGAGCGAGTAACTATGGCACACCAAGTTTTAATTGATGCTAAGTATGCGGTTGAAATATGTATACAGAGTGGATGTATATCTACTTAGGGATTTTCTAATTAGAAAAAGGAATTAATAGCATGCAATTAAGCTTTGTCATGATTAATTACACCAGTGATAACTATCTGTTGATTTATTTTTAAAACATGATCAATAGTTGAGATTTAAAAAAATCAAAGCAGATTGTTGTTAGCTCACGCGTACAAGATTTTCTTAAGTATTAATGGTTGGCATGCTTGCATGGATTGATATAATGAGGACCGAGGGCCATATTTTTTATTCAGAATTTGCATTTAGAAATTAAAAATTGAATTTAGTCTGAGAGTAGAATTGGTGAGGGTTTTTTGAGTCTTCTTGTTTTGGTTATTGAGAAGACGAATAAGTTAGGTGAGTCTATTAAGCCGGTCTAAAGGTCTAGGAGATTGAGTTTGCTTGAATCTAAGGAAAATGCTCCTAAGGATGAAATTGAGACACAGGGAGTTCCTGAAACACCAAAGGGTAGAAGGGCACGTAGGAAATTCAAGAAATATAGTGTAAGGAGCAATTACCGCCTGAGAAGCCAAACCGTTTTAGAAGAATTGGTCAAGTTTAAGGGGAAGGAGCTGGTTGAGTATGAAAAGAAGGCAAAGAAAAGGTGCAAGTATAGTGAGGCTTATCTGGGGAAACATAATTATCCCATTGAGGTTTTTGATAGCCTTTTAGATAGTGGAGGTGTCACTATCCAAAGTGTGACTATTATTCCCTTTCCCTAGTACCTTCTGAAGACTTTAACAAGTGTGTGACGGTTCCTCCAGTTCCACCATGGACAAGACGAGAGCGAGCATACTCTAATGTTGATAACTTAGAGTGATGTTTCTACCCCATTTTTTTTTTGATGACAACATAGCCACCTTTTCAGGACATCCTCTTCAGCATGTTTGTGGTTTTTTGTTTCTAGTGTTGATGTGGAAACTTTTTGGGCTGGTGTGTTGGAGAAGTGCTAGACTTCCTAACTTTAATGACATATATGCTTTTTCTAGGAGGTATACCAAATTTTTCTTAGGATATGAATGGAGAATCTTCTTTGGTCAACAAGAAAAAGGTGATTTGATGCTACTGTAGCAACAAACTTTACCTTTTGAGGAGCTGGCAAGTATTCATTCAAGGGATGTGGAGTTCGGTCTTTTACTCTTCCATATTCTGCAATGATTACATATAACTAACTGGTGAACATCTCAAATTCTAGTGCAGAATGATATTCAAATGAAAATGAAATGTAAATCTAATTAAGCTTGATGCTTGTTGCTCCCTTATTCTATAAAAGGGATTTCAGGTCTCATTACAAGCATCATATTTTTAGGTCTTAATATGGTCTAGGTGAAAAGCTGATTTCAGAAAAGGCATTTTGTAGAGAATATGAATGAATAGAACAATAGATTGTCTTGGGTATGAGTCCTATATGTAATAGTATTAAATTGGTTTTTATAGACACTACTGATATTGAAACAAATCTTAGTTCAGAAAAAATACTCTCCTATGTATTTTTCTTACAAGTTATAAATGAAAATATCAATGGTGTTCTCATTTATCTTCAGTCGTTCCATTGAATGTATGACTCTGTTTTAGATTTAACTCAAAGAGTTAGTTAAATGCTTGAATATGGTTATAGATTTGTAAGGAATTGCATAGGATTTGGTAAGAAGTTATTATTTTAGGCATTGTGAGTTTTCATACTATAAAGCACTATGGAAATAGTCCACCAATTTATGAATTAAATAGCTTATATATTACTGGTTCTTGCATACCTGACTCCATTGTCCCAATTGATGAAACACTGCTCTATTTATTATATAATCTTGCATAAAAATGAGCTATTGGCATTCCTGGTCATGGATTTAAAATGAGAACAACATTCATTTAAAAATATTTTTGAATATAAGGTATGAGTTTGAAATACCCCTGATTCCTAGAAAATAGATAATCATTTGCTCAAAAGTCTACCAAATCTTCAGTGAATTGCGTTTATTTGCATTAAATAGGAATCAATCTGTAAATGAATGTGTTACCAACTAGATATACCTCATTTGAACACAATAAGGAACAACCTCCTAGGTCCCACAGAGCCCAAAGTGTAGGAGTAAAGACCTCATAATCCTTTACTCGTGTTGGCCACTAGCCTTGAAGTTTCTTAACCATAAGGGCTGGCTACCCTTTAGAGAATTTCAAGATTCTGCTTTAAAAATCACCAACAGTAGGTTAAATACTATTGCATCCAATTTCAAAGGCTTCACACAAAATTCTTAGTCAATATCATTAGTGCAATAATCCCATTTAGTATCTTTTATCAAATATGATAATTTAGATATATCATGATAGATTAATAGGATAATCATCTAATTAATTAATTAATCATGATTGATTAATTAGATCACCTTTTACTTTATTCACTTAAGCTAAACTTAAGAATTACATTTTTAATTATTAGATTGGCTAATAAAGAACATGTTGTCTCATTGCATAGGATGGTGACACTTGTCATAGGCTAATTTAATCTTCAACTAGTGTTTAGATCTAGGGTTTCTATCTCCTTTTCATAAGGATTGATTTTCTATTGTAATTTCATTTAGGTTATTTGCATAATCAAGCTTTTTGATCTTTTTCAATTATGATAGGTTATTGCTTGCAAGTGATTTCTGGGTATTATGAGTTGAATCAAAAACTTCTACATGGTATCAAAGTAGATCTATATCCCCCTATTTAGTTTTTGAGAGATCGGTCCTTGAGAAATTTCTAGTGTGTCCTAGAGCAAAATTGACCTCACCATTGCTATCAGGAGGTCAAAGAAACAAATTTTGACATAAAATTTGACCAATTTTAGTGTTAGGAGTAGAAAAGGAAATTATTTTTTCCTTTTGGAGGTCATACAACCCCAAAAGCCTATCCATGCAGCGATTTTTTTTTTTAAATAAATTAAAAAGGAAAGTGTTGCTTGTTCAAATTAGGTAGTGTCATCATCGAAGTTCAACTCTACTCATAAAGCACCATTAGGGAGCAACACCACCAGCGACGTCACCTCCTTAAAACCCCACATGCATCATATAACCCTTGAGGGCATACAATTGGAACCCTACAGTCCTTTGGAGGACCTACTACCATCATTCAACCCTTGCAACCCCTCTGCGTTAGTCCTTGGTCTTTTTGGTGATTGAGTGCTTATTTCTAGCCCTTGAAGCCCTTATGTGCCAGCTCGTGGTCACATCAGTGACCAAGGGCTCTGATGAAGCCCTAGTCCACCAACACCCTAGTTGCACAGGTGACCAGGGGACCTATTTTTAGCCCCTAGATCATCTTGAGGGCCAAATTGGGATTTTTGAGCAGTTTCACTAAATTAGGTTTAAATTAGGCATACAATCTCCATTTTTTTCAACAAGATATCATTGGAAAGTGGTTTTGAGCCTGATCTAGTATTGCAAACTATTTTTCCAGATTTTTCTCCTCATTTATTCTACAACCCTGTGAAATCAAACCTATTTTTTTCGTCCAGAGGGCATAACTTTTTCCCCAGTGATTGGATTTTCACAATTCAAGCAACATCGAAAAGATGATTCAATCCTCTACATAGATTCTAGAACTATTTTTTCCAAAAACTTAATAGGTAATTGTTATTTTAAGAAGAGCTTAGGTTTTCCTTTTTTGGTTCTTTTATTGGAAAACATGCAAATCAAGCATTTTTTTGGGATCAAAAGGGAATTTTTTTCACATTAAGGGTATATATTGCTACATCATTTCATTTCTATACTTTTTATATCAAATAATCATGGATCCAAACCACATAACATCCCTTACTCCATTCAACTATTATGGTTGGGAAAAACAAATGGAGATTCATCTAAAGAAACAAGGGTTGTACAAAGTTACCATGGGTACAAAACTTGAATCTACAGGTTTTGTTGAGAAGAGAAAGTGGTTTAATAGGTGTGATAAGGATTTTAGGACATTATGCATGTCTATATCTCCTGATCTTCTATTTCATGTTGACTCTTGCACCACATCCAATTAGATCTACACTCAATTAGAGTCTTTATTTGGGAAGCAAGATACTATGAGAGGATTTTCATTGGAGAATGAGCTTATTGGCTTAAATCCTTTATATTTTGACAACATCCATGACTTCTTCATGAAACTCAAATCTCTCAGATTGCAGTTGAATTAGTGTGGTATTCAGAAAGAGGACTCTTAGTTGATATTGTACATTCTTTCCAAGCTTGGACTAGATTATTCAATTTTTTCATCTACCTCTTATGCCACTGAGGATGCTCTTAGTATATATTCACTATGTTGTCTCTTGATAAATTTGCTTCATCTCTCACTCAGAAATAGGCTAAGTTGGTTCACATGGGAAAGTTGAAGTTTGCCACATCACAAGCACTTATTGCATCACAAGGCACCAAAGATCAAAAGGCTTCAAATGAGAAAGGAAAAAAAAAAAACACAAATCACAAGAGTATCATGAGGAATCTCAATCACATGATTCCACTGATTCATCATCCTCTTCTAAGGTGAAAACATATAGGAAGGAGATGCCTACTTGTGCATATTGCAAGAAGGAAGGACATGAAGAACAATATTGTTATAAGAAGGATATTGATGAGTTGAAAAATAGTCTCAAAAGGAATCATATTGATTTACCTCCTAGAATGTCTAAAACACCTTCTCCTTCTTCTTCAAAACAATCTAACAAGGGCACAACTAGTTTGGTTTCTACATTAGAAATGAAAGGACATGCTCTTTGTGCTTTTTCAAGTCATATATTAGGGAGATAGATTCTACATTTAGGAGCATCTCATCATATCGAATCCTCACAGTCTATGTTCTATTATTTTGAGCCTTGTACTATGTCTCCTATTTTGATGGGAAACAATACATACCAACATGTAATTGGGAAGGGCTCTATTAGTTTTGGGGAAAACACTTTTTAGGATGTTTTGTGTGTTCCTCTGTTAATGAACAACCTTCTTTCAATATATCATATTACACATGGTGGAGATGGAGGGACTGCATAGTTCACTCTTGATTCAATTATCATTAGAGATTTGGAGAGTTGATAAATTATTGGTATTGGGATGGTTGCCATTCATCTTAGTTTTATTCCTTTTTCTGATGGAATTTTTTTTCCTTCGACTGTTCATAACACTTCTAGTGTGCACCATGATTTTGAGGAGACATTTGGCTTATTGAACTTGGGTGTTCTCATATCTAATCCAGTTCTCAAGCCATGCATTTCATTTTCTCCACCTCCTACTTCTTTAGATATTAGTGCTTCTATTCAATAGGATGATCATAGTTTTTTAGATCTTGCTTTGTGGGATGAATATTTAATAGGGATTTCTTAATTGTTTGTGGAGTCTCATACTATAGATTTGGATGACAAACTTGAGGGGATTTCTCTCCTATTTGATGACAATTTCAACAAAGTTGTTACCTCATCTTCATTGTCTTTGGAGATTTAAATTCACGAGTTTCCTCATTCGCTTGATTTATCATGTTTCTTGGTTGATTTTGACCATGATTATGTTGTGGCTTATTCAAGCTTGGAGGCTCCTAATCAGTTTTAACATAAACACATGTTGAGACTTCATCCTTTCTCCTTTCTATTGGACATGGAGTGGCTTCTTTACCAACCTGTGGATCTGTTTCTTCCCAAGGGAAGACATGCTGCTTGCAAATACTGGGTCATGTTTTATTTTTAGATATTCTTCTTCAACATTGGAGCTTCTTCATTCTAGGGGGATTAATTATATCTTCCTTCCCCTCTTATGGGGGGGGGGATTTTTAATGTATCTATGTGATGGATGGTGTACTTGGGGGTTTTATGGAGTCGTCCATCTTTCATCACTTGATTATATCTTTTTGGGGAGGATTTTTGTCCCATTGGATTTTTCTCCTTTTTCCCGTCTTGCATTGCATATGTACATGGGTACCTTACATGACCTAGTTGTTAGGACCCATTCATGATTTCATGCATTCATCCATGCATCCTTCATCAAGTTTTTAGCTACTCCCTAGGTTGATCTTAAGGGGGGGTGTTAGAGGAACAGGATAATCATCTAATTAATTAGTTAATCATGATTAATTAATTAGATCACCTTTTACTTTATTCACTTAAGCTAAATTGAGGAATTACATTTTTAATTATTAGATTGGCTAATAAAGAACATGTTGTCTCATTGAATACGATGGTGACACTTGTCATAGACTAATTTAATCTTCACCTAGGGTTTAGATCTAGGGTTTTTGTATCCTTTTCATAAGGAATGATTTTTTATTGTTATTTCCTTCAGGTTATTTTCACCAATAATAATTCTCAGGCTTGTTGAGCACAATCAAGATTTTTGATCTTTTCAATTGTGATAGGTTATTATTGCAGGTGATTTTTTATGTTGTGTGAGTTGAATCAACAACTTCTACATATCACTCTCTTATTGTTTAAAAACCATGTATTTAATCCATTTCTCAAGAATTTTTTCTTGAGAGTGATAGGAGTAGATGGTTTGGGTTATTTGAAATTATCATTAAATAATTGTGATTCAAAAGGAGGGGACTATTACCTATTAGAGAATATATGAGATTGGTATCTTCCTCTAAAATTTTTTCTAGCGACTTGGGATATCTTCCTCTTTTATGAGTTCTTCCTTTGTTTTGTCATGCTTTATTCATCATAGTTGTAGGGAATTCATCTTATTCTTCTAATTCATCTACTTGACTATCTAGATCATTTATGTCATATAGATCATCATCCAATTCTTCTAATATAGGTTCAAAAACATATTCCTTCTGATAGAAATATTCATTCGTAGATGTCATCCCACCATGTTGCTATGTTAGTGGTATAGACAAATTTTATAACCTTATACTTGCTTTAACATTTAGGAGCAATGTGTCTTGGCATAGTAGATAGCATTTTGGATCAAGTAGCTTTGGGGTCTTGTATTTGCATATATATATATATGTGTGTGTGTGCTTTAGAGCATAAATATATGACATTTATGGAAATATTTTTTACAGAAGGATAGCTTATGTTTCTTTTTATTTTGAATTTGTTTGCAAGTAGGTTAGGAAAATGGGTTACAACCAAATGATTGTGTTTCAAGAAATATAGGTGCAAGACATTGGGCTTGGTGTTTTGTGAATTTTTGTACATATCTATAATCATTAATGAAGGCCAAGATCCTTACCCATGCAAATTCAATAAGATTTGTGAATGCACATGTAGCTAGAGATAATATCTTAGATGCTAAATAATCAGTCACTTTATGATTAATTCCATAGGGAAGTCCCTCAAGGTATTTAAGCTTTGAAAAAAAGGTTAACTCCAACCTTAAAATTATATGCTAATATCTTGAAGTAATTAGAATAAATTTCTATAGACATGTAAAATTGACCTAACATTCATCACACATCTTAAATGACATTTTCACATCATCAACATCATTATCATCAAATATCACTATATTTCACTTCAAAAGCATTAAAAACCCTAATTTTTTCTATTAATTGAATAATACGACATTATTTAATTAATTCGCTTTTTCATCAAATTCGACCAATTAAATAAATTTCATTTATTTAATAAAGTCCCAATCTAACTTTATTCCTCCTGATTAATTAAATAACGCCAATTATTTAATTATGTCACTAATTCACTTTATTCCCCTAAGTTGATTAAACTATTAAAATGTAATAGTTTAATTAAATCACTTTCCCTCCAAAATTTGAATTAAATAAACTATTCAAAACATCATCAAAATTCAAATCAAACAAATGCAACTTTGTTTACAAAATTCAAACCTAATTTGCATGTTCAACTCCAAAAAAATTAATTAATTGAATCAATTAATTAATTATCCTCACCATTTTCCTGATTGAGTAAATTACGAACCACCGATTGCTCAACCTATTTCTTGACTGATTAATCTATTTTCTGATAGATCAATCTATTCTTCAATCCCACAGATTATTCAATCTTTTCTTCAACCACACTAATTACGTAACCAATTTGCACAGATTATGCCCATCTAAATCCTCTCAACATCTTTCAACTGTCGATCAAGATATTCTACTACGTGATCTCAAACGTCCATTTTAAATCACAAGTTCTATATAACAAACCTCTTTCCTCTCAAAAAGGATCGGAGAATCAATATAGTTTATGCAACAAATTGATGCCAAGATCATAATCAACATTCGACGAAGCTTCAACCCACATCTTCGATCAACACACACTCATTCTTCAAGCTCTCACATGCACAATGGAGGCTTTGTATTGAATTGAACAATCCAACATATGTCAAATACATATACACTTCAACATAGGATGGTAAAGCTATTTCATTTTGAATTCATTGTTATTGCTTTTTGTCAATTTCATTCTTGAATTCTTGATTTTATAGTTACATTTTTTGAGTAATGGGCATAAATTAATTAGCATTTTGTTGTTTATATTAGTTTCTAATCATCAATATGATCTTCATGCACCTTCCTAATTTCCCCCTACACATTCTAGAATGCTTGGTGGGATCATGGTCCTTAGCACTAACCATTTTGTGAGCTAAATTTGAACTTACAGGTCCTAGAAGTGCTCTGGAAAAATCTTCACGCATAGGTTCCAAAAATTTTTTGCACTTGGTTTCATGGTTTCAGTGCACTTGACCTATTTTTTGGTGCTTTGACTAATTTTTGCACTTTTTCTTTTTGATAGAGGCACTTTTGACTAATTTCTATGCTTCTGCTTCCAAAAATAGAGGTGCTTTTGACCTTTTCTAGTGCTTTTTCCTTTTGACAAAGGTCACTTTTGACTATTTTTCCTTTGCTTTTGCTCTGTCAAGCTTTTTTCTGAAAGTTGAATGTTAGTTTTTGATTTCTAACATTAATGGGTGCCTAATTTGAATGTGTGATAGGTACTAATGTGTGTTTATGTAGGATTTGTAGAGATATAACAAGTGTTTATCCAAAAAACCATTAACACATTTACTACAGGGAAGACGAACAATCAAAGAATTTTAAATTTTTAAAGCTTTCATAGCTAGAAAATTTTAATTTATCACTTAAAAAGAATCCCACAAACTAACATTTTAGTTTTGGTGCTCTAAAATGAACATTCTCAAAGCTTTTTAGATTAACAAATGATTTCAAATTGGTGTAATAAAAAGAACCCCACAGATGAACATTTCAGTTTTTGGCGATCTAAAATGAATCTTTTAAAGCTTTCCTAAGTTAGAGAATTTCAAATTGGTGCATAAAAAGAACCCCACAAATAGAAATTTTAGTTTTTGGTGCTCTAAAAAATGAACCTTCTCAAAGCTTTAAGGAAATATTTTGATTTTTGTTGACCAAAGCGATTTCATTTTTTTTGACGAATGCTCAACTTCATTTTGTTGACCAAATAGGACAAGGATCTAGAAAACACTCAGTTTTGGGCTTAAAAATGAACAAATCAATTTCTTGTATTGCACATTGTGATAGCTTGGTTTGAAGTCCAGAACATTTTACTTTAGCGCAATTAAAAAGAAAACTGTTATTTTATCCACACTTTATTTTGGGGATAGCACCGCTCGAGGCACTTAAAAAGAATCATATTGCGATGAAGCATATTCCATGTTTAGAAAAATAGGTGACTATCCTCTCCTCTCACACCTTTTCTACGATCTTGGGTGACAAAAATCATCTTGAGTTTCACACACTATTTTCATTTCAAAGCACACCTTTAGAGGGCTTGGCTTTTGAGACATCCCACATTGGAGAACTCAAAGGAAACCCAAGTGATACTTTGTTTTGCTCCGCTATATAAATTATTGTGGGTGTGAGGAAATTTCTCACCCACCTAGTGTAGATTCTCTATACCAATGAATGTCTCACTCAGTATCCATGTGATTCATAAAAACCCGCAAGTGCTGGGAGGCCTCTTGATTGAGTGAATCGTTGCATTTATAGATACTAGTTATCCCAAAACATGACTAAGAACCAATGTTTGTAGAATCCACCCCTTTTATCCAAAACATACTCTAAAGTGGTGCATCAAAACTTTGATTCCGAGAAGTTACTTACCAAGTATGACTTATGGTTTAGTGTAAAAACCTCTCCATTCGTTGCATGTAAAATCATCCCTTTGGGGCATGAGGTAAGCCCACCTAGGAAGAAGTGTCTATCCCTAGGGTGTATTTTATCTTCATGAAATTGCCAAAGATCTATTCAGTACATTGAAACATCAAACTTTTTACTTGAATGCAAAATTAACACATGAAACAAGCACTTAAAAATGTTATAAAATAGAAAAACCTTTTGAATTAGTGTGAATCCTTTAAAAAGAGCCATATATTTACACTCCTAAAAGATATCATAAAATAGTATCTTTGAAGGTTTTTAGATATCTAGGATCACATTTCAAGTCGCATTAGGGAAAAGTAAACATTGGAAACTATAACTTTAGCATTTCTACCTCTATGAACATTGAGCTTTTGTGGAGGAAAATGTGCTTAAAGTATTGACATCTAGGTCACACAAGTTTTGATTGTTATGTTGCATGATATCGCTTGCCAAATCTCGAAACAAATCAAACAAAATAATCCAAAACTACAAAAATCATCCAAGCTATTTCCAAATATAGAAGTTGGAAAAAAAAATTGAACAAAGGTCACTTTTGCTACTGTTCTTGCCATACTTGACCAAAAATTGGTCACTCTTTCCAAAATAGCTTGCATTTGAGCACTGTTTTATGACAACTATTGATGAAAATTCGCCACACTTGAACTTTCTATGTGCACTTTCTTTTCAAAACTTAGTGCATTTGACAAAAAATTAGTCGTAGTTGACAATATTGCTTGCTTTTGCTAAAAACTGGCTGCTTTTACCTCAAGCCTATTGCTCTTGCTCTATATCCTGCTGAAAATTAGAAAAATGATTTGAAGCTAGTTACAAGATCCTTGTTGAAAAGAAATAACTGGAAACCAAAGATACATCATAGAGTCCTTCATCCACTTCCAACATTCTATCCTAATTTTGGAATTCAAAAAAATAAAATAAAAAACTTGGATTAGTTCCTCACCCAAACTTCTAAGATATCAACAGTTGCTTGAACCTCAAGGCTAGTTCAAGTAAGATTTTCCACAACATATCCTCTAGAAGAAGAAGTGAAATATCAATCTATTCCTTCCAACATTTTGAGATCCAAGAATAGTGTCATTCCAAAATAGCACTCAGACCTTAGGGTCTTGAGATTCATAACAACAATATCAAAACACCAACACTGTTACCTTATAACCATTTGGGATCCAGTTGATCCAGTCCAACAACAAAACCTTATAGAGCCAATCCTACAACCAAGTCTCACACACATTGAGGGTGAACAAACAAATATCATTATCAGTTTAATGAGCTTCATGTTTGAGAAGAACGAAACACCAAACTAGTGGAGAAATGTAGCCAACATCCTAGATAAAGAGGATGAGAAAGCAAATATTGCAGTCGAAAGGACCGTATTACCACCTCCTACATGGAAATAGATATCCATCCTTCATGATCTATGGAAAGAAAAAAATCCTTAAATGAAAGTCCATATTCTTCCTGTGAAAGAAGTGTCATAGTCAAAATTTTATCAAGGGGCACATCTTGAAATCTTACTACAACCGAGACCTCTTGCTAAGAAATTTTTATAGACGCTTTTTAATGGGAAAAATAGAATTGAATACTCAATTGAAAATCCCAAAAACAAACACAACTTCATTTTCCTTAAAACAAAAAAATCCAAAAAAACAAAAGGATTCTTTTTCCATAGTTAGGAGTCATGAAAACGTTCACAAAAGCTTGGTAATTGTTTGTGACAACTATGAGATCACAACATAGAAAGAAAATGGAAGCAAACAAAAGCAACACCAACATACCACTAACCAACACCACAAACAATGAAGGTGGCCCTTCGAGTTATAGGCCAGATGACCTTAAAACACCTCAAAAGAGACCCACATTCAATGCAACACCTAGTGAGGAAGAGGTAATTCTTAGACAACAAGAAGCCATAGAAAGAGAAAAAAAGAACCCAAAGGATATGGTTGTAGAGTAGGGGGATAGTGAGGAATAAATAAATGATGATGAACTATTTGAACATTCAAACAATCCCAAGGTGCTCAAGTTGATGGAAAAACTCCTGAGAAAGGATCCAAACACTGTTTTAAATTAGCATAGAGTGGTGCTAAATTTCCTATAGAATTCAACATAGAAGGTCTCAAAGATCCTCATCTCATTCCCATAGGAGATAAATCAGTGGTGAGAGAAATAACCAAACCATTGGAAATCTCAAATATGCCACCCATATTCACACAAGGAAAAGATCAACCAGTGGAAAACCCCTTGTATAGAAAACCAACTCAAATAAAACAAGTGGTAGTGGCCCAACAATATCAAGGAGGTCCATCCCAATATGTACCAAAAAACAAAAATCCACCACCAGGACAATACGTACCTCAAAACACTTTGTATATTGACCCTTCCCAAAATGTACAAAATCAAGAAGGGCAATTCCCACAATGGTATCATCAACAAGGAGGGTCTTACGGTCCCCTTACCAATCAACAATATCAACAACAAGGTGTGCCATAGGGTACCCTTCCCAATTCATCCCATCAACAAGGTAACCCACCATTGCACCATCAGGAAAACCTTCAATATAGTTCACCTCAACAACAAGGTGTGCCACAAGGTACCCTTCCTAGTTCATCCCATCAACAAGGTAACCCACCAATGCACCATCAGGGAAACCTTCACTATAGTTTTCCTCAACAACAAGGTGTTCCAAAGGGTACCCTTCCCAATTTGTACAATAAAAAAGGTAACCCAACAATGCACCATTAGGGAAAAAATCAATATAGTTCACCTCAACAAGGTGTACCATAGGGTACCCTTCCCAATTCATCCCATCGACAAGATAACTCACCAATGCACCATCAAGAAAACCTTCACTATAGTTTTCCTCAACAACAAGGTGTGCCATAGGGAACCCTTCCCAATTCATCCCATCAACAAGGTAACCCGCGAACACACCATCAGGGAAACCTTCAATACTGTTCGTCCCAACAACAAGGTGTACTGCTAACACACTATCAAGGTACCCCTACACAACAACAACAACAAGGAGTTAACCCTCCTTCCATTAAACAACAAGGAGCTAACCCTCCTTACATTCAACAAGGAGCTAACACTCCTTACATACAACAAGGAGCTAACCCTCCTTCCAATCAACAACAAGGAGCTAACTCTCCTTACGTTCAACATGGAGATAACCCTTCTTATATCCAACAAGGAGCTAACCCTCCTTACATACAACAAGGAGCTAACCCTCCTTACATTCAACAAATAGCTAACCCTCCTTACATTCAACAATGGTTTAACTCTCATTCCACCCATCACAGTTACCAAGGTCCTATACCTCTCTAATACCCAAATTATGATCAAAACATGATAGGACAACTATAGTAATGAAAAACGTAGCCTTTTTTCCTTACTTGGTTTGGTAATTGACATTAAAACTAAATTACTGATGTCTTGGAGTGGTGTTGTAATGTGTTGTACACATTCACACTATTCTAGGACCTTTATTTGACTAAAATATGCCTTAATTGATATTTTTCAAGGGTGTTGTAAAGTGTTGTAACACAATTTCAAACTTTGCTAGGATGTATTTTCTTAATTAAGCCTTATGGGCCTCTTTCTGAATAAAATGTACATAATGTGTACCTTTTTTTAAAGTGTTGTAAAGTGTTATAAGGAAATTTCACACTTATCTAGGTGGTTATTAATTAATTATGGGTAATTGGAGTAATTAACCCCTTTTAATTCAAATTTAAGCCTTAATTATGACACCTCCTGAAGATCTATCCCGACACCCATAATTTAATTAACAAAATATTTCATTGGGAAAAGTTAGGTCCTAGAAAATGATGCTGTGACCCATTCACCCTAGGTGGTGAATGGGTCCTCCCTTAATAGGACCCCCCTTTTTCAATTGATCTAAAATTGGTTTTTAGCCTTCTTTCAATCCCTTGGGGTTAGATCCTGGTAAATTGAGCCACGACCCATTTTCCCAAGGTGGCAAATGGGTCCTCCCTTAAAATGAGACCCCCCTTTTTGAATTTCATTCTAGTAGGAATTTAATAATGTTCTTTCCAGATTTAGTGTTGGCCTCAATTCTTTGAATTTTAGGATTAATCTCCTAATTTAGTATAAATAAGGGGTTAATTCACATTGTTTCTCCTAACAAGCCTAATAGGTTTATGAAGCATTCTAGCAATTTCAAGAGAGCATTATAGATAATTTAAAGAGAATTCACAAGGCATTTCAAGGTATATTTCAAGAGTTTATTGCAACAATTCAAAGTCGTTTCATCATGTCAAGGGTTTGGAGCATTCATTCATGTTGTTGAGCCAAGATTGTTGATGTAGTATTGAAGATCCTTTTCTCAATCATTGTTTCACATCTATTTGAGATCAAGATCTACATTCTTCATGGCCACTACATGTTAGTTTGAAAATTTGTTTCACAAGACATCATCCAAGGTGATATCATTTGCATTCTTTCATATTCATGCTTCATTTCATTTATTTCATCATTTGGTTTAATTACCTACAAGGGGTTTGATTGAGGAAAACCCCCATTCACTAACAATAATTTTTTTTCCCCTCCCTTGAGCGTGTGATTGCAGATTTACAGGTTGAAGATCAAGTGGAGTAAGTTTGGAGAAAAAATGTTAAAGTTGCAAAAGTTGTCATTCAAAGTGCAAAATCAAAGAATTGAAGCTACAAAATTAGCTATAGACTTCCAAAAGTTGATAACCGAGATTTTGATAGTGCAAACATTAAAGAATAGGATTTTGATCTCAATTTTAGAAACCCTAATAGGAACCCATTCACTACTAAAGGCAAATGAGTCCTTTGTAGCTTTAAAACAACTTTTTGTTTAGGTACATAGATTTTTATGCTCTAAAAACTTCCCCCATAGTTGCTATAACAATTAGGTAGCATTTTTTATTGTTATTTGCATATTTTCCCCTCATATTTGAGTGTTTTAACGAGGAAAATACCTAGTGGTTTATCATCTTGTTCATTCATGGTGGTAAGCCCTACCTTTTTCCATTCATCATTTTGGTGAACTCGACATATTGAACATTGCAATTTTTTATTGTTTGAGTCTCTCATTGCATCTTAAGTTAGATCTTGCATTCATTTGAATTTATATTTGCATTGAACTAAGGTATTATTTAGGGTTACTTTTTTTGCATTGAAATCTTGCATATCACATAGGGTTTAGATTTGCATTGTTTTGCATCTCTCTAAATCTGAAAATTACAAAAAAAACCAGTCATTTTGCATCTCATTTAGATCTTATACAATTACATTTGAAAATCAAAACAAAAAAATTGCATTTCAAATTAGGCCTTGTATTTCATCTTTTCATTACATTTTTACATTGAATTTCTAAAAAATGTGAAGTTGAAGCTCACTGTCTCAAACTTGGAACTAAAAGATATAATTGAGAACTCGCAAATCATTAAAAAAATAGTTTAAAAAAATAGGACCCATTCTCCTTTATTGGTGGATGAGTCCCTGATCAAGTCTAATATGAACCTTTTGGCAACTAAAAAAGCATCAAAAATCACTCAGAAATCACCAAAAACATTTCAAAAATACCTAACTAGGACCCATTTTCCCTTACTGGTGAATGAGTCCCTGTTAGATCCTGATTTGCATTTTTTTGGGACTTGAAACCTATATTTTAGGATTTTTTTGTTGTTGTTACTTTCCTATTTTAGTTTCCTAATTTGCTATTTCATCAATTTCATTGAATTTAGCTTAATTTTATTCATTTAATTGATTGTCAAAATTCAAAATTACAGTTACAACATTTCATTTTTAGTTTATTGCATTGCCTTGTTTAGAATATGAAAATTGCATAGTTTACTTTTTCATGTTAGCATGCTTTCTTTTCAAACAGTTAGTGTTCATAGACTATCACATGGCTTGTATGATTCTATTTTCTCTACTTATGAGTATAGTCTAGGAAAGAAAAGTAAAAGCTTTGATAAGCATGTGGGATACCCTCCTAGCATATATCAGATTTGTAAGAATGCCATAACATACAAGGATGCAAGTGTAGAAAATCATAAAAATCATAATTGTTCTTCTCTCGATACCTCTCCTATTAGAAAGGAAGGTATCTTGATGAAAGAACAAACAATTATTGTGAGTCTTGATTGTCCCTCTCCTCCTCCTTGGGAAGATATTAGGAAATAAGACTATGAGATCATTAACACAACTTTACTTAGTCTCCATTTATCTCTCAACACCTCCCCTACTTGTGACAATTCTTTAGTGAAAGAGGAAACAATCTTGGAAAATCATGAAAAACACACTTGTAAAGGGGAAATGTTAGTGGTTGAGAGTTATAGCATTATTTATCTCCTTCTTAATGTCCCTAACCTTTGGAAATATCTATTTGAATGAGATGATCCAATCATTGATAAGCATGAAAATCATAGTTTTCCTTCCCTTGATGCCTCCCCTATTTGTTATGGAGTTACTTTACAAAATATAACCATGCAATGTGATAGCTCTCCTACTAGGGTAGATATCATGGCACAAGAGAATGAGACCTTATAAAACAAGGATGAAATCATGGGCAATCATGACAATCAAATTTGGCCTTCTCCTAATTTCTATCCTATTTATGACAAAGATACTTTTGTGTTAGAAGATCCAATTGATGAGAGTTTTGAGAGTCCTATTTTCCTCTCTTCCCCTAGGAAAAATATTATCAAAATAGAGAATGTCATCATTGATAAGCAATAAAATCCAACCATTGATCACTCCCTTAGTTGTGATGAAGACATTTTAGAAGAACCAAACAATGAATGTCATGAACATCTAGTTTGTTTCTCTCCTAAAAACTCTCCTACTAGGGAAGATATCATGATGCAAGCAAATGAGAACATTGACAAATGTCTTTCAAGTAATAGTGATGTGACTTCCTTAGACAAAGATGATGAAGTGACATTAGACTCCCCTTCACTAAGATATCATGAAAATAAGGACAAGTGTGTTGAGGTTATGAACATTAGAACTCCTTTGAGTCCTCTAATTATCAAACCACCTAAGCCTCAACTTATCATTCATCTACCCTCACAACAACCACAAGTTCAAAATAAACCCATGCTCATATTAGAACCACCTCAAAATCAACTCAATGATGGTAATGTTTCACAACAACCAAGTTACAATGAAATTGCTCACATATATAACAAGGTGTATACAATCAAGACCGATCTTGAACCCAAAAGTTGTTTGCATGTCAAGAAAGAAAAAGAAAAGCTTATTGAAGAGGTCACAAAATTATTGGAAGATGCTTCGCGTTCCTTTGATTTTATACCTACATCCATGGGCGAGTACAATATCATAACAAAAGGGTCTACAAAGGGAAACAAAAAATTAGTAATGTCAATAAAAAATTCAAAAGCATCCACTTCAACCACTCAAGAAGAAAAGAAAGCATACGTGACAAAATTTGATAAAGGTGATTATGAGAAACCTCAACCCAAAAGAAATGAAAAATATTTATGGAAAAGGTTACAAACTTATGAAACAACTTGGGTATAGTGGAAAAGGATGTGGTGCTAGAGAACAAGGTATCTATGTCCCTTTAGATCCCAACACACAAGAAATGAATTGTGGTCTTGGTTATTGTCCTTTGATAGAAATCAAACCAACAAACAAACCTTCACTTAATGTCAACAACCTTACAAAATATTCTTCCAAGGAAAGTTTAACTTTGGTGCATCCTAAATTGATAGATACTACATGTGGGAAAATTTCAATAGACATACATCAAGTTGATACTTTGTTTACTCATCATAATCAATAACATTAGTTGTTGCTTCTTGCCACATAATAGTTGTAGGATCATAGCATACCCACTATTGTATTCTTTACATTCATTGAAAATCATTTCCTTTTTGCAAGGAACGACATACCATCATCCATGTTTGACTCACCCTTGTCCCACTCAGTGGGGGCAAGGGGTTAGGTAGCTTTATCCTTGTATGTCACTTTTCATTGTCTCTCTTGGCTAGTTGACTGCCTTCCATGTATATGCAAGAGCAAGCTTGGGATGTGGATGACATGCCTTAAGTTGGCTCACATGTGACATACTTTTATTTCTAGGTTTAGCATTGTATGTTGGGGGAAACCCTTCCTTCCTATTTCATGATGCAACTTACTTCAGAAACATATGACTTGGCATAGGGTTTTCTGAGGAAATCTCTCATGTATTAGGCTAAAAACATTGGCTAATTTCAAGAAATTTCTCATTGTGATGGTGTAGCAACCTCTTTAAAGTGGAGGCATACATCGATGGCATATTTTGGAAAAATTTCATGCCATGATTTTTCTCCTTTCTTGTGATGTGTCCTCTTCTTGGTGGTGTCATTGGGTTTGAATCTGTCCAAGAGTGTACAATCTACTGTCATGGCATGATACGAATGAGGCATCCCATTGGCGATGATCTAACACTTTTGACTTGTCCTCTCTTGGAGACATTAGGAACAGTGATCCTCGAGAAGAACTTTACATGAACAAAGAAAAATCCCCTTTAACAAAATTTTACATAACAAAAACATTTACAAAAGCATTACATTGTGGTGCCTTATTGAAGTTATCAGGAGGATAACTTTGGTATGGTTAGTATGATGAGAAGCCGATACATTGGCATGAATTTCTCATTATATGGTGAGAAGTAGATACATTTTCATGAATATCTCACTAAACCACTTCATTGGGAAAACTCACCTAGTGGATAGACTGAGGTTCCACTACCCCAAGTGAGCAACATATGTTATGGACAAACATCATTGTTCTACATCGCATTGGAATGGTTGTGATTGATTCTTTGTTTTTGTTTATTTTTTCTTGGGATTTGACAAGGTATGATCATGTATCTTTTTTATTGTTGCATACTCAAGTGTCTTGGATGCCTACTTTAGTGTGAGTTTGACATGGGGTCATCCTCTCACTAAAGTGGGGGCAAAATGTAGTAACGAAAAAGGTATCCTTTTTCCCTTGGTTTGATAATTGACATTAAAACTAAATTAATGATGTCTTGGAGTGGTGTTGTAATGTGTTGTACACATTCACACTATTCTAGGACCTTTATTTGACTAAAATATGCCTTAATGGATCCTTTTCAAGGGTTTCATAAAGTGTTGTAGGGTATGTGCAGGATCGTGATGGGCTAAAAAGTGGTGATATGATGGGTATGTGGCTGACGACTTTTTTTACCCAAAATTGATGAAATGAAAAAGGGTTTTTAAAGGAGATTCTTAGATTTCCACCAATATAAATTATGATTTACTTTGAATTTAAGAAATAATTATTATTCATTTTCTATTTGAATTATGACTAAAGTCCTAATTGATAGGTTGATTGAAAAACATCTATAAATTTCAAATGGTATCACATTTTTGAATCAAACATGTCACATTCTATGCTCGCATACTATAATATTAAAAAAATAATTTAATGAAGTTTTGACCAAGTTAAGGTGGTTAGACATATGAGTTTTTATATTTTTAAAAGTTGTAATAAAAATTCATAATTAATTATTTACTTGAAAAATTACAAAAATATGCATCACATTAGGGATATGAGTCCTATACTTATATCTAAAATCTTATAAAAAAATATTATCATTTTATTGTGGTTAGGGTGGTTAGACAAACACCTACTTCTTATTTTTCCTAAAATTTAAGTAATACCATTGAAATTTCAAATTTTCACCAAATATTTTAAAAAAAAAAAAACCTACTAGTTTCGAAACTATATTCAATTTGCTACAGATTCTATTATTACATATTTTTGAAATAATATAGATAACTTATTCAAATTTTTACATCAAGTTGCCTAACTCTAATTTTTCTGCATTTTTCGCTACTTAAGGGCCTATTTTTTCCATGATGATCCTACACATACCTTGTAACAAACTTTCACACTTTGCTAGGATGTATTTGCTTAATTAAGTCTTATGGGCCCATTTTTGAATAAAATGTACATAATGTGTACCTTTTTTTTAAGTGTTGTAAAGTGCTATAAGGAACTTTTACACTTATCTAGGTGGTCATTAATTAATTGTGGGCAATTGGAGTAACTAACCCCCTTTTAATTCAAGTTTAAGCCTTAATTATGAGACCTCATGAAGGTCTATCCCTACACCCATAATTTAATTAACAAAATATTTCATCGGGAAAAGTAGGTCTTGGAAAATGGTGCCAAGGCCCATTCACCCTAGGTGGTGAATGGGTCCTCCCTTAACAGGACCCCTCTTTTTTCAGTTAATTTGAAATGGGTTTTTAGCCTTCTTTCAATCCCCTAGGGTTAGGTCCTAGTAAACTGATCCAAGACCCATTCACTCTAGGTGGCGAATGGTTCCTCCGTTAATGAGACCCCCCTTTTTGAATTTTATTTTGGCAATTTTTTAATGATGTTTCTTTCCAGATCTAGTGTCAACCTTAATTGTTTGAATTTCAGGATTAATCTCCTAATTTAGTATAAATAAGGGGTTAATTCACATTGTTTCTCCTAACAAGACCTAGCAAGTTTATGAAGCATTCTAGAAATTTCAAGAGAGCATTCACAAGGAATTTCAAGGTAGATTTCAAGAGTTTATTGCAACAATTCAGAGTCATCATCATGTCAAGGGTTTGAAGCATTCATTCATGTTGTTGAGCCAAGGTTGTTGATGTAGCATTGAAGATCCTTCTTGCAAGAATTATTTCACATCTATTTGAGATCAAGATCTACATTCTTTATGGCCACTACATGATAGTTTATAGATTTGTTTCACAAGACATCATCCAAGGTGATATCATTTGCATTATTTCATATTCATGCTTCATTTTATTTATTTCATCATTTGGTTTAATTAACTACAAGTCAAACCCCCATTCACTAACAATCAACAAGTTCTCCCTCCCTTGAGTGTGTGATTGTAGATTTATAGGTTGAAGACCAAGTGGAGCAAGTTTGGAGCAAAATTGTCAAAGTTGCAATTTAAGTTGTCATTCAAAGTGCAATCAAAGAATTGAAGCTACAAAATTAGCTACATACTTCCAAAAGTTGATAAACATGATTTTGAGAGTCTAGACATTAAGGAACAAGACCCTAACCTTAGTTTCAGAAACCCTAATAGGGATCCATTTTCCACTGAAGGTGAATGAGTCCTCTATAGCTTAAAGACAACTTTTTGACCATGTACATAACTTTTTATGCTCTAAAAACTTCCCCCATAGTTTCTATGACAGTTTGGTAGAATTTCTAGTTATTATTTGTAGCTTTTCCCCCTCATAATTGAGTGTTTTAATGAGGAAAATACCCAATGGTTTATCATCTTGTTCATTCATGGTGGTAAACCCTACCATTTTCCATTAATCACTAACAAGGTCACTACATGCAAGATTCCCAAACAAACACACCAAATACAGAGATGGAAATGCAACTACGAGCATTGAATCAAAGAATATCAAACATGCAGGTAGGGAAACCAAAGAAGACTTATACCCTTTAGGGTATATGCCCATTTCTATTTGATCATTCCATCACTATGATTCCCTTTCCAAAAAACTTCAAGATACCAAATTTTGATAAATATAAAGGAAAAGGAGATCCAGTTGAACATGTGAGGGACTTCTTAGTAGCATGCATGGAATTATAAAACAAAGACTCTTATCTCATGAAGCTCTTTCCCTGTAGTCTTACAGGTCATGCCATGGAGTGGTTCACCCATCTAACACCAAGAGTTAAAAGCTTTGATGAACTGTCTACCAGATTAATAACCCACTTCTCTTTTAATATAAAATAAGACATCACCATCACAAATATATACAAAATTAAGAAAATTCAAGGAGAATCCTTCACCTCCTACCTTCAACGATGGTGACATAAGGCTAGTTGATGAAAATCACCTATCCCTGAAAGGAAATGGTCGACATATTCATTTCAAATGTCTAAGTAGAAGTCAACTACCAAATTATGTGTTGTGTCTTGCAAACTTTGAAGAGGCCATTGAAAAAGGGCTACACATAGAAAGGCCCCTCATAGCAAGAGGAGTGATCAAGCTAAACAACCCAAGAGATAGTTCCTCTAATTCAAATGAGAAACCTAAAATTTGGGCCAAGAAAAAATATGCGACAAACAATGAGGTGCTAGATACAAGAGCAATATGGAATGTGCAAAATACAAATGTACCTCAAAACAAATCTCAAGTGGCACAAACAAGCTATAATCCTAATAATGCACAAAACAACCAACTTGCATATCCCATAAACAATCAAGTACCCAACCAAAAAACATATTAGGGAGGGAATCAGAGACAATACAATCAACCAAGAAGGAAGTTCACAGTATTAGGAGAGCCACTTGAGACGGTCATGTGTAAATTAGTGCAACAAAACCTCATCAAGGTTAAAAATTTCCCAAACTATGAGGATCCAAGCTTCAAAACACCATGGTACAACGAGAAGGACTTGTGTGAGTTCCACAAAATTAAAGAATGTACAACAAACAATTTCATGAGACTTAAGCACCTCATTCAAGAATTGATAGAAAAAAGAGAAGTGGATGTCAAGTATCATCCTAGGAACAAGGATCTCTAGATATACACAAATCCAATTCCAAACCATGCTAAAAGGAATGAAAAAGGAAAGGACCAAGAATATCACAATTCTAACTACGCTTATTGTGACATAGTTCCAGGGAAAACTTTAAGAAACCCCCCCTCGGAGAAGCTGTAAAATCCTGGCGAATCTTTCATACTTCCCAAAAAAAATATTAATTTTAGAGGAAATTTTTTTCATTTTTTGTGAAAAAAAAAACCCATTGGCTAATCTTTTGTAATCTCTAGAAGTCCATGGAAAATCCCGCGAATTGCAATTTTTAAAACCACTAAAATATTTTCATTGGTGATTAAAATCTATTTTCAAACCAATAAAATATTTCCATTGGCGAAGTTAAACCTCGCTTTCAAACTAGAAAAAATAATTAGGTTGCATTTTTTTTCAAACAAAAAATAAAATTCATTGGCGAATTAAACCTATTTTCAAATGATTAAGAAAAAAAATTGGCCAATTAAACATAATATCAAACTAATAAAAAAATACATTGGCCTATTAAATTCAGTGGCGAATCCACTACCATTCGATGAATTTTCAATGGATGGTTGTACTTGCATTCCAGAAGTATATCTCTCAAGCACTAGATTTGCGAATGGAAACCTCCCGAATAACACTACAACCATTAGATGTGGACACGTGGTGAGATCAAGGGTCATCATCGTGGTAATTAATTTGACGGGTTGGATTTTGGTGATGAGCGATAGAAGAACTTAAGTGGTAGAAATATGCACATACATTAAGTTTGTTTTAAAAGAGGGACCACCTAGAAAGAATGTAGGACCAAGGCTTAAAAACTTAAGAAAGTTTTACACAAAGGATGTGGCACATCAATCTAACCATGACCATTCGATGAATTTTTGATGGACGACTTTAGTTGCATTCCGGAAGTATATCTCTCAAGATCTAGATTTGCGAATTGAAACCTTTAGAATAACAATAGAACCGTTAGATGTGGATGCGTGGCGAGATCAAGGGTCATCATCATGGTAATGAACCCGACGGGTTGGATTTTGGTGATGAGCGATAGCATAAAGTTTGTTTTAAAAGAGGGACCCCCTAGGAAGAACTTAGGACCAAGGCTTAAAAATTTAAGAATGTTTTTTTTTATTAGTTGACAGTGATACTTTTCTATTTTATTAATTATAAAGAAAAAGATACAGATTCTATAAAGTTCGCAACATCCAAAAACTACCAAAAAAGCTGATCGGTGATACTTGTTTATTTTATTAATTATAAAGAAAAAGATACAGATTCTACAAACTTAGCAACATCCAAAAACTACCAAAAAAGTTGAATAACTAGCTCAAAAACTAGAGTATTAGAACTTCCCTAAACAACTACGCCTTTGTAGCAGAGGCTAATTTTTTTTAGAAAACTACACTTTACGTTAACCATTATTACTCATTCCTCTTCGAAGACTCACCCATCTCCAACAACAATATCTCCTTTAACGGTTTTGGCTTCTTCCACGGACATAGTCCCTTCTTTTCACGCATCTCCTCTTTGGAAACTTATTTTAGATTTTCTATTGTTTCCTCCAATGCCATTAGCTCAACACATATTTTAAGTGCTTTCCACCCACGCTCAGCTCCTTCTCACCACCGGTCTTTAGTGTGAACCTCTATCCATCTGATAAAGAGGTGATTTAAATCCGCAAGCTCTGGGCCTCCACCATACGTTCCTTCTATTTTTACGAAATCTACTCCTGGTATCACTCGTTGTAGAATGCTTTCCATGTCCACTAAAAAATATTATGCACCAAAGTTTTCATTACTCTCCTCACCTCGTTCACCATTTATCCTAAGTCTAAACCCCAAGCCATGACCAATGAATAGATATCCATATTCGTTTTGAATCTGTGTCAATTTTTTGAATCCATCCCCCAACATTATTTGAATTTCTTGCACCACATGCTCTTCTTTGTAGAGAAATAAACCTCGCAGCCTTTGCACAGACACTTTACCCATAAAGGGGTCCAACTTCCTCCACGATGTCATGGTGAAACTGGCCTCCATTGCTTTTCTGTTTCACTAGCTTCCAACCTATCACCTGCCCTCGAAAGGATACAATCCTATTATCCTTACACTTGAACTCCAAGAAGCAGCATCGAGGGTGATAGGTGAATGTCATTATAACACCTCATCTCACCAACCTTCTCCATAAATGCACCGTGCTTGTCACCTTTCCTATCTTAATTCACCAAAGTCAAGGTTTTGGTACTTTTCCTAACCTTACTACCTTAGTAACTTAGTTTCAAGTCTTTCTTGGTCATCTTTGTAGTCGATGGGTCGGAAGTTTCAAAAAATTTGAAACTTCAAACTTTGGTTCTAAGGTCCCAAATTTTAGTGACCACGTGACATTATGGACCAGGTACTTTTCCTAACCTTACTACCTTAGTAACATAGTTGCAAGTATTTCTTGGTCGTCTTTGTAGTCGATGGGTCGGAAGTTTCAAAACAATTGAAACTTCAGACTTTGGTTCTAAGGTTCCAAATTTTAGTGACCACGTGACATTATGGACCAAGACCGTTAGATGAATTTTTGATGGACAACTGTAGTTGCATTCTGGAAGTATATTTCTCAAGCACTAAATTTATGAATGGAAACCTTTGGAATAACACTAGAACCATTAGATTTGGACACGTTGCTAGATCAAGGGTCATCATCGTGGTAATGAATCTGACGGGTTGGATTTTGGTGATGAGAGATAGAAGAACTTAAGTGGCAGAAATATGCAAGTGCATTAAGTTTGTTTTAAAAGAGGTACCACCTAGGAAGAACATAGGACCAATGCTTAAAAAATTAAGAATGTTTTACACAAAGGATGTTGCAAATCAATCTAACCACGACCATTCGATGAATTTTTGATGGACGGTTGTAAGTGCATTCTGCAAGTAAATCTTTGAAGTAGTAGACTTGCGAATTGAAACCTCTGGAATAATACTAGAACCGTTAGATGCAGACACGTGGCAAGATCAAGGCTCATTTCTCTCTTTTCAATGACTTGACGTATTACATTTCATTTAATTGAAATTCTCAATCTTTTTGAAGTACGTGTGGTAGTCATACTGTTGGTAGCAATTAATGCCATATGAACATTCAAAGCAATTGATTGGAAAAATCATGAGTCATAGCTTTAATGAAACAAGATTTGTAATGATTTCAAATTTTCATAATTCATATCGTTCGAGTGACACTAGAGTCTGGCGATTTTGACAGCTTGTCACTTGTCAGCTTGAGGTACAGTTTGCGTGTAGTTAGATGCCAATCAAATTAAACATTTTAATTGTACATGTAAGGATTAAGTTTTAATTTTACATGTAAGGCTTGAGGTATAGTTTGCGTATAGCCAGACGTCAATCAAATTAAACATTTTAATTGTACATGTAAGGCTTAAGATACTGTTACACAAATTGATTAAGTTGGTTTTTTGGTTTGCACGAATCGCCATTACGAATCATGAATACACGGTATACGTAACCTCACAGTGCACATGTGACAGGTGTGAGGTGTACATAGGAACTAGGCTGGTAGTGGCACTATTGGTGACACTATTGGCCTAGATATAGCTAAATAAGGATAGTGACTAGTCAGCACAACTAAAATCATTCGTTGAAGGCTAAAGAACTTACTATTGAGTGCAATGTTTGAATTGTCATAAGGGTTTTCATTTTGTATGGTTAATAAGGATTCAGGAAGAAGATCATGTGGCATTATTGGGGATACTCTAAATTATCCTACCTACAGTTATGTAGTCACAAAGTCAATGAACAATTTCATTCAGGCTTCAAGTTCAGAATGGGTGGAATTGGAAATAAGTTGATTTGGTTCACCTGACTTCTCAGACATGTTTTGAACTAGGAGAGGTGCTCTGATGGGCATAATCGCTATTCCGAGTGCATAGAAGCTACAAGTAAAAGATGGGAGCAATTATACAACCCCTCATCTTCTGCATGACTTTGATTTTCAAAGGGGAGAAGTACATTTTGTATCTTCACGACTCCCATTTCCCCGGTTTGATTGGATCCCTTTCCTCTATGCATTCATTTTCAAAGCCACTGCCTAATCCGGGAAGTCCCATGCGTTTATTTTTAGAGCCCATGGTTGACTCGGAAAGTCCCATTATTTTTAGATAAACATGTATTACATTTAGGTTTTCACCAGTGGTCCAATAGAAGCTTGGTGCTTGCACTTACATTTGTATTTGTACTATGTAATAATGTGACATTGTCATTCAGTTGCAATAAAATAAATGGTTGTGCTATTAAAAAGCAATTGATGAATCTATTCATATCAATTTTTTTTTCCTTTAAGAAATTATCTATTTATGAAATAATTGCATGCAGAATTAAAACTTAAAGTAAAACATAAAGCAATACAAATAATAAAGTTAAGTACTCGAATCGATTAAGTTGGTTTTTTGGTTTGTGCGAATCGTGATTATCACTATAGTAACCCAACCTCACACGTGACACATGTGAGGTGTACACAGGGACCAGGATGGTAGTGGCACTATTGGCGGCACTGTTGGCCCATAAATAAGGATAGTGAGCACAACTGAAATAATTCGTTGAAGGCTAAAGGCTATACTATTGACTCCAGAGTGCAATGTTTGAATTGTCATAAGGGTTTTCATTTTGTAGGGTTAATAAGGATTCAGGAAGAAGATGATCTGGTATTATTGGGGATACTCTAAATTCTCCTTCCTGTAGTTATGTAGTTACAGAGTAAAAGACCAATTTCCTTCAAGTTCAAAATGGGTGGAATTGGAAAGAATTTGATTTGGTTGACCAGACTTCTCAGATAGGTTTTGAGCCAGGATGGGGAGCTCTGATGGAGATAAGTGCTCTCCAAGTGCATGGAAGTAGCAAGTAGAAGATGGGAGTAGTTTTATAACCCCTCATCCTCTGCATGACTCTAATTTTCAAAGGGGATAAGTACTTTTTGTATCTTTAATAGCTCCAATTTCCCCCATTTGATTTTCCCCCTTTCCCCATGCATATTTTTTAGAAACCATGATTGGTGGTGGCCCTCCTCCATGCATTTATTTTTAGACGACAGAGAGTTAGGACTCACAGACCATGGCAGTATTTGTACTATGTAATAATGCGAAATTGACAATTGTCATTCAATTGTAATAAAAATAAATGGTTGTGCTATTAATGTGACATTGTAATTCATTTTATAAAGGCGTTGATGTGAATTCTAGCGCATTAAAGGTTGAAAAAAAATTAAAAGCACATGTTTACTATTTATAATATATATCATAAATTACTCAACTGTTCAATGAACATTTGATGTATGGCTATAGTTGCATTCCAGAATGAAATGCACAAAGTGCTAGGGTTGTGAACCTAAACATCTGGAATCACCCTATAATCGTTAGATTTACAAAGATCAACGGTTTAGATTCTTTAGAATTTGTTGTCAATACAAGACTGAAAAAATCACTTTCAGTTTATACTATTAAGTGATTTTATTTTTAAGTGAGAGGGTCAATACACAGGGAGATTTCAGTCTTTAGTTTGCTCATTGCAGTGCACCGCGACACCACCTTGTTCTAGGTTCCATAGTTCCACTTCCGATAAAGCCATTCCAGAAACCTAGTTTCCATGACTGTCGACATTAATCTTTCCAAGAATCAAAAGTCAGGTAAGTGAAAGAATTCCTGTGGCTACATTTCATCATTTGACATTTCTTAAAATCTTATTTTGTCAAAATTTGAAGTTTGGGTTTAGGGCTAAGAGACTTAAGAATTAAGAAAAATTAAGGACTAATAGGGAATTCACAGTTTCACATTGTATAAGCATGTCTACTAGTAGTACCACTAGAGCAATGTCAGGTTAAAAAAGACATTATGAAAAATTGCTTAAAACCCTAGGTTTCATTGATGAATACCATGATATTTATGATCCTGAAACCTATGGTAGGCGTACCTAAGAAATTATATTTTCATTTGAGAATAAGGCCTCAAAGAAAATGCAAGTAAATAGTATCAGTGCACCATGGGTAGCTGGATTAGGGCGCATGATGTTACATGAGGTTTTCCCTTTCCTTGAATTTATCATGGTCTGTGCCCAAAATTATGATGATAACAAAAGAGCAATTGTTAATAAAGATAACAAAGAAGAATTGTTATCTATTAATGTAGAAGAACTTGGAAAAGTGTTGGGGTTTACATTTACAACCGAAGGTGAGGAATTTGGAAATGTCCACATTGACCTAGAAAAGCTTGCTAGTGATTATGAAGCAGTGGATGAAATGGAGAAAAACTATTTCTTAAATAGAATAGTTCAGGATAGAAACAAATTGAAAGGTGATCATAAGCCTCCTTATTATTTGGAAATTTTTAAACCATGGGTTCAGGATACTATTTCCATGCTAGCATTTTACCTCGAGCTAGATAACAATTTGGAAGTGGGTGCATGCCTCCTTGAAATGGTGTATAATATCCATTATGGTGTTCAACATGTCAAATATAAATTTATTGAGCACATTGTAGAATCCATGCATAAACAAATTTTAATGATTAAAGGAGGTTCCACCAAGACATTTAGGTTCAGAACCTACTTGTGCTATCTTTTTCTATTGAAATTCAGAGGAATGTTTCAGACCAACAAGCTTCAGAATCAGCCCTATAGTAGTCCTAAGGAAAAGAAAATGGCTCCAGTATATGAATGGACCACTGTTATAAGGATGCATGATTCTCGAAGGAACTACAGTCATTTTGTAGACTAATTTTTGGCTCCATTGCATCAAGCAATTAAAAATACTCCAATGCCTAGATTTCCTATGTCATGTAGAAACAACATTCAACTAGGAAAAGAAATACAATTGGCTGATTGGTACTTAATGGAAGAATATACTGTGCTAAGATTTTATGGATCGAGAGTACAACCATACAAACTTCCAATACATGTGACAAAAAGGGTTTTTGCTTTGGAATATGTAAGGCAGATGCAGTGTACTGATGAATTGCACTTTACTAGTCAACAAAAGAAGACCTTATTTCCTTCTTTACCTTTTTCATGTGGAGGGATCACATTCGAGAGAAAAGTATTTAGTGTGGGACATAATCTTTTGATTTTTTTTGATTTTAATGCTATCTATCACTGGAAGTATGAACCATGTGACACCATTAAATCAATGATTGTGCTCAATAAGAATGTTGCAAGTAGAATTCAACATGAAAGTAAAACCTTGCTCAAAAACTTGAAAAACAAGGATTCTTGGGATGAGGTGAAAATTGCAATGGAGAAAAGTGTTGTTGAGAATGGTATTTCTTTTGAGAAATTGTTAGCAGAAATTATGGCATTGCATTTAAAGAAAATTAGTAGGTACAACAATTTTTATCAAAAAAGTGCTAAACCATGCAATAGAGTAAAAATTCCAGGTTCTCTAGAGAAGGAAGTTACAGAAAAAAATTGGTCATGATAAAAAATTACTGCCTTTTGGTCTATGAGGAAGGAGCTAGGTGAACCAAAAGCTCTTAAAGTCTATGGAGATAATGAAGAAGATAGTGAGTTTAGCAAATTGTGGAATATAGAGCATCCAGATGAACAAGAAGATAAAGAAAGTGATCATGAATCTAATGATGATAGGGAAGAAGGAAGCCATGTCAATTTCAAACTTGGTTTAGGTGAGGCCACAAAAGAAGCATATACTACTGGAGCAACCATAGCTGAAAAAATGGGTTATGAAGGTGGTCATTTGGGATCCCAAAGACAAGGCCCTTGGATGGTAATAGATGTAGAGCATGGAAAAGCAAGTGATTTTTCTGGCCTTGGGATTGGAGGTGAAAAAGTAGACCTAGGGCATACAAGAAAATTTGTTAGAGCTTCAAATCCTCATCCTCATGGTCAGACACAATCACAACTAGGACATGCCCATGGTGGAGAGCTTAGTACAATTGGCACTGCCTTGGTGGCGATGGTATGGGTAGTAGTACTAGTAGTGGTCAACATGTGCTAGAAAAGAAAACTACACACAAGAGGTCAACAATACAATATACCACAAAAACACTAGGTGATTAAGGCAAACAAAAGAAGCAAAGGATTTTGACAGGTCCAAGTCACACTACCAGTGGATCCACGACAAAGGAGTTATTTC